>MU007034.1:0-93403 GCA_010583015.1 Tothia fuscella | reverse complement strand
CCGGATCCCGACGCGATCTGCTTGCCGTCGGGCGAGAAGGCTACGGCTAAGACCGAGGAGGAGTGGCCTGCGAGCGTCTGTATTAGAGACGTCCATGTCTCATCTACTCGAGGGACCTTCCTCAGCCATTTGGGAACCTTGTCTAGATTTGCCCTCCTTACTGCGCTTGTTTGCGGGCTGAAAACGATCGCAGTGCTATAAGTTTGTAATGGCCAGGTTACAATGGTCTGATAGTGACGAAATAAGAATCGTAAAGCATCCTTCAAATATTCTGATATATATAGTCTTTCCTGTGGAAGCTTAGTGATATTAAATCTCTATGTATTGAAGTGTATAGACTGACCTCTACTACTTCTCTTAGGACATTGAATACCTCAATAGCACGTGGGAGCTCTTCCAGCAGACTTAAGCACTCTAGCCATTCTAATAGCTTCTCGTGAAGAAACTTGTCCACTTTCCCGTGCTCGGCAAGTGCATCTTGTATCAGCATGGTATGCTTGGCGATATGGAGATGCTGCACCCAGAAGGTGGCGGCATAGTCCATACTTGCCAACTTCATGATCCTCTTGTTATCACTCAGATCTTTCACCGACTCCCTCGTAGAATCAGGCCACGTGAGGTCCATAAGGTCGACCTTCAGTCGGCCAGAGAGGTAGGACAGACAGCTCAATGCAACATCGCCATGCTCGTATAGTCCGAGAGAGTCAAGAATCAATTGTCCATCATTCTCGCATAAGTAATCTCGCGCTGATTGATGAATAAAGTCTACGTCGGTATCTCTTCTCTTGACAAAGGAGGCGCATCGATCTACGAGCTCTCCTAACTGCTCGTTAGGCAGACTCGCTACAGCAGCCACTTCCTCCAGCTTTAGCGGTCTGTAGGCGAGTAGCATCATCTTTAAAAGTCGCAGACAACCCTTAGCATAGCCGCCTTGGCTAAGCTCTTGGAGTATTCGATCGTAGAAAGGATGCAGACCGGGTGGCAACTCTTGAATCGTTGCCAAGACTTTGTTACCGGCCACACTCTCGAGCCTTGCACATACCAAGCTCACCCATAAGAATGTGTCCTCAGCCTTCTCCAAGAGCGCAGCCTCGACTTCCCGGCGTAGTACCGGTCCATATCTCTGACGACGATCAAGCTCAGCCGCTTTCGTAGCCACGTAAGTCTTCACAGCTTGGGCAATATAATCCGAGTTCAGCTCTAGGCTCACCAGCTCCTGATCAGACCCAGTAAGCAATTCTTGCTCTGCGTCGTCCAGCGGTCGGCTTGTCAAAAGCCATTTTATCTTCGAGTGGCGGGGCAGTCCAGTTCGGACGATGAGTCTGAGGAGCGTAGCTATGCCCACATCTCAGCACTCATCAAGAGCATCCACAATCACGTATATCCTCCTGCTCTTACATTGGTCTATCATTCCCAACAATATATCCCAGAGCGGTCGCCACGATGTAAGATCTTCGTCGAATCGTTTGGTCACAGCATCCCAGCGGCGTCGTAGACACTCTATGAGGTCTTTTTGCAGACTGATTAACCGGAAAATTAATCCCTTAATAATCGCTTGGATAGTATTAAGCTCGTAGTCGGCGTTTTGACAGAAGAAGTATATAACAAATGATTCCTCTTCTTTTGCTTGCGAAAGCTGCTCGACAAGCCCAATCGACATCATCGTCTTGCCCTTGCCTGCACCACCCTTGATCCAAAGCAGGTTGAAATTATCCCCATCTTGCCAGCCCGTGTATTTCGAATCTCGAAAGATCCAACTGATCGATTTATAAAGTAGCTTGTCCTTCTCTTGCAGCCTGTTCTTAACGGCGAACGGATCGGGACATTGAAGAGCGCGGAGGCAGGCGCGATCTATATCGTCGTTGGTTTGTGCTATGACTTCTGTTAGCTCCGTGCCGCTTAGTTCAGACCCTGTCTAGAACCAAGCGTACCTGTAGTCAAGTTGACGTTGTTGATCTGGGTCGATCCTGGACCTGCGACGTTGCCGTGAATGGCAATAGGAGGCGTCATAAATAAGTATATCTGCGCATACTGGCGCACTGGGAGGGCGTTGTACTGAGTTGAACAAGGTCGAGTTGAACAAGGTCGCGAAGAATAGATTGAGAATCTTGCAACCCCCGCGATCGCCAGAGCTGAACAAGGTGTCGCTCGAGGTGTTTCAGGGATTCTTTACGCAGCCAATCGTTGCTCATCGCTAAGCGCCTTTTGCAGCTGCGGGGACATGACCTATTTCAACTTCCGATTTTCTGTCTCGTCCAGTATTACTCTCGATGAAACTCTGCACGTCTTTCACCATCGCGACACTGTGATGGCTGAAGCAGTTGGGCTGGCCTCTGGCATTCTAACGCTGGTAGTTTTCGCCTTCGACACGAGTAAATCACTGTACGAAGCAGTTTCCAGTTTCAAAAGCCAAAGAAAAGCGGTCAAAGACTTTCAAACCGACCTTGAATCCCTCCTTATTATACTCTCGTCTATCCGCGAGCAGGCTCAGCACTCGTCTGAAGTTGCAAGGCTGGAGCCTCTAAGGGTGCCGTTGGATTGTTGCGCGACAACATGTGCAGAAATACGCGAAATGTTGGTTGCTTGTACTGCACATTCGAAGGAGGGACGGGACAGTGTTCGGGACTGGCTCAATATGCGGTATAAGGAGAAGACTTTTGAGGACGTAAGGAAACGACTCGCTAGCTACAAGTCGACACTCACTATTGCTTTTGAGTCAGTTAACATGTCAGTCGCTGTTTGATATTCATTGCGCAAGGAGGCTAAATTGACCAGGACATATCATTTTACCACTCATGAATCCCTAGAGGATCTTAAAGCCTCAATCGACGGCACTAAGGAAGACCTAGAGGATCAGCTCCAACAAGTACAACAAACTATTGGTGCTGCTAATGCGTCCTCAGTCCAACTTCTTTAAGTCGATCTCACTCGCTTACACAGCAGTCTCGAGAGTATTGCACAAGCTCAGCGAATTGCGGACACCGTCCGTCCTGAGGTTGTTATTAAGCATAATCGTGCTGGACAGGGTGCCCGCGGAATCTTTGGCACTGATACACCACAACCACAATTTGACCTAACAGTGTCAGAAAATGAGGCTGAACTTGGAGCTACTATAAGTGCCGGCGTGCATAGCCCAGAAACTCTCCAAGTCCTACTGGCGAATTCTCCGACACCAAACCTCGCGCTTGCACTTCAAGCATTGCAGACCCAACCATCACAAACAAGTCATGAGTATCTGCAATCTATCTTAGATAATTCACCAGTTGAAGGCCAACGAGGAATCACAGGCTTACCTTCGAAAACAATCTCTCCTGTGCCCACAAACATTTTAGATGATGTGGATACAACAAGGACTATCACGCTTGGGCGATCAACTAGATCAGCGCGTAGTAATTTTAGCAACGCGGACGAAGCAACTGAACGTTAAAGAGGAGGAGTGGCCATGTTAGACGTTGTTTTAACTCTTGAATATTATGTCAAGTTTTTATGGATCAGACCAGACAGATCAGACGAGATCAGCCATGAACGATTGATGATTTGTATAGTTCGGATCTAATCGACGCCTGACGCACGGCAAAGATGCATACAGTACTAAGCAATGTTAACGACCATAGAAATTGCAAAACCGAACAATATATCCCAAACCTTGATGTCATGATCTTACGTGTCGCATCTGGCACTAGGAAGCGTTCTCATTGCGATTAGTCTGTGAACCAGCTTTACGTTCATCACCCAACTTACCAGCATGCCTTGTCCTTTGCGCTTCGACAATACTCTCATAGCTCATTACCTTGACCCTGCCGATTATCGTTGCTGAAGTAATGTTAGATTGACGAGCCTTCTTTTCGTTTTTCCACTCTACCACACAAGTCTATTTTGGTCAAGCATCCAAGCACAATCCGTGAAAGACCGCTCAGCTGTATCGGCAAGCTTGCGAGGAGGAAGGCTAGCTAAGTTGGGAAGCAGGAGAACGTCTTGCTCAATCTAGTTCCGTAGCGTCTTTAGAGCTTCATTTTGCTACAGAAGTTTGTAGAATCCTACCTGAGGATTCGAAGAGCCCAGCTCGTGTAGAAAGACGTAGGAGTTCCTTAATTATCTCGACAACCTTCTATTACTTGGGATAAAGTGGTTCCATGATCGGAGAGTGTGTATGCCATCTATAGAGTTTTTGCGAGAATCATATATTAAGAATAATAAATTGCTCAATAAGAAGAACATAAGTATGCAACTGCTCTTACATATTCATTCGGTTTAACAAGGGAACACGTGATATAGGAAAACTGTCTCGTGCGCATAAGGTTTCAATTACTGTACTTAGGGTTGCTACTTTAGTCAGCATACCTCCGCACGTGTATATGACTAAGCCTGTCCTCCAACACACCGTTCATGCCTAAGGTGTAAAGAGACGCCTAGTTTTGGATCACATTCCAGCACATTCCATCGCACCATACACCTTTCCACCAAGCACCCTTTCCCTATTTCACCTGCCCATTTCTGTAGAAAACCATGGCACCACACCTGGCAGCAACTCAGCACCAGCTGATTGGTGATATGATTCGCAATAACAATAAGCCACTGAAACTCAAGCAAGCTGACATGGCCGCAGCAGCCGGTTGCAGTGACCGTACGATTCGATCTATAGCCTCTAACCTACGATACTTCAATAAGACGACTGCACCACCAACCCGCGCCGGACGACGACGACGAATGACCCCTCAAATGCTTGATGCCCTTTGTGAGCACTTGCTGGAAAAACCTGGGCTCTACCAAGATGAGATGGCTGTCTTCCTGTACGATGAGTTCGGTATTCATCTCACAATATCTTGCATTAGCAGAGCCCTTAAGTCTGCTAAATGGTCAAAAAAGACCATACGTCACGTAGCACAGGAGCGCAACGCGGACCTTCGGAATTACTATCTCTATAATCTTGCAGAGTTTCGTTCATATCATCTGGTTTACGTGGATGAGTCTGGGTGCGATAAACGAATCGGCTTCAGACGAACTGGCTGGTCTCCACATGGGGTAGCACCCGTGCAGATTACCCGCTTTCACCGTGATCGTAGATACCATATTCTCCCAGCATATACGCAGGATGGTGTACTCCTTGCTCGGGTCTTCCAGGGAACCACGGATGGTGAAGTATATGAGGACTACATTAAGCAGCTCCTTCGCCATTGCGGACGATGGCCGGAGCCCAAGTCAGTGCTTGTTATGGATAATGCATCCTTTCACCATAGTGACCAAATCAAGCAGATGTGCCAAGATGCAGGTGTCAAACTCGTCTACCTCCCACTCTATTCACCCGATCTCAACCCAATTGAAGAGTACTTTGCAGAGTTAAAGGCATTTATCAAGAAGCAGTGGCATGAATATAAGGATAGTCCGCATCAAGACTTTAGGGTTTTTCTTGAGTGGTGTGTTGGTGTTGTTGGAAACCGGGAATCAAGCGCAAGAGGATATTTTAGGCACGCAGGGTTGAACATAGAAGAGTTTTAGATTATTAACACATGAACTTAGGTTTTTCAGGTATCCGACGCTCCCAACTCTGTTCTATGAGACAGCTTCTGCCGTTTCGCCCACTTTGCAATGTCATGAATGTAGCGCCTTGCAACACCTCTCCTCACACCTTTCTGAATAAGAAATTCGTAATCCTGATCCGTATACATCTGCTCCAGGTCCAGTCCCTCGGCTAGTGCAGCATCACAAGCTTTCTGGACGTCTATCTTCATGGTTTCGTCAGTAAAATTTGACTGCTGCCATTCACTGTAAAGTTGTACAGCAGTATCAAGAGTTCCTGGAAGATCAAGTGGGTGAAAGCTAGTGATAGCTGCTCCAAAACACGTCGAGGAATCAACTGAGCTAGCAGTAGATGTTTGATGAGAAGAAGGCAGCACGTTTGTAATACTAATAGGTGGAAATGGTGTAGGAGCGGTAGCTGGATGTCTTGGCTGTCGGTCGAGGCGTTGTTGTTCTTCAGCTACAAGCTGCTCCCGGATATACTCAGGGACATCTTCGTGACTCCGAAGTATGTTACCTTGCTCTACAAAGTCAATAAGACTTTTCAGATGATGTGTCCGCAGTTTGTAGTGCTTCTTGCCGATCGGGTCACGCCAGCAGTGGGTGCCAAGATCGCATGGAGCGCCAGGGCATTGCATCAAACTATAGACATCTCGCCAGATAGATGCATGACCACTGCTATCCTCTTCTGCATCCAACTGTGCTGCACGCTCAACAAGCATGCGCTGTGTGGCAGAAGAGCCTCGTTTAGTTCCTCGTTTCGTGCCGGTCTGCGGCTGACAGTCTACATAATTAAATGATACGTTTATCCTGAGTCTCTTACCAGATTGGAACAATTCGCCCCATTTAATAAACTGCTTCTCTATCTTCGACCAGTCAATACTGATGTTTTCAAACTGATTAGTCACGTCTGGCTCCGCGCGATGATTTATAACAGCAACTACGGTAGTATCTTCACATCGAACATGTCTGTTCTGAGGTACCTTCCTCTGCAGTAGTGTATCGAGTTTGGGCTTCAGAGTCATATGCCAGTATGCCGTAGGTGCTACCACCAGATCTTGCTCTGTGTTCTTCGAGAGCATCTTGTTGTTCAGTGACACCTTCCACTCAATAGAGTAGTGTAGACAAGTTGGCACATCTTCTTCATAGCTATTATGCGGATCCCAGTCCTCCAATGCAAGGAATCGAAGCTTTTCCGTCTGTGTTGGTGCTCTACCATGAGGGCTCGAAGACAGGGCTCGAGTAGATTGGCTCGCGTAGGAAGAGGCAGGAGTTCCCCCATTGTCTGGACAGAATTCTGTTGCTTGGGACAAAGTGGTTTCGTTGTCAAGGAATATGTACGCCATCCTTGGGGTTTTGATTCCGAGGATTGGAGTGACTGAGCGAGAGGTGGACGAGGAACGCGTGGGAGGAAGTGGACACCGTCTGGGAGGACTGGTTGTTGGACCCCTTTCGTTGTTGTCTAAATTTAGCAGAGGGTAGGAGTTTTGAAACACGTGTTCGAGCCAATTAAATATGCTGTTCAATTGTTCACTTTGTACACACTCCGCCATGCTGAAATCAGCGTTCGACGGAGTGTGTTGAATGTCGACTTTAGAGGGGTTCCTTGGTGTCGAAATAAAGTTTGCAGCAGCTGGTCAAGGCCTCAAACTTGGAATTGCCAATCTTGTATTGGCAAGCATTTGAGGAGAAATCTTGATGGTGGTGCGCAAGGAGGCGTAAGTTTGGCTGGTGCTCGTACCGACTGGCAGCAGTATTATAAAGATGTTGAAAAATTTCTGCGCTTCTTTTCAGGGACTTGTCGAATGAAACTAATGTTATTTTTGAAGTGTTGTAACATTTTCAGCTGGTTAGACAAACGATCACGTGATGAAAGGGATGTTATCCTCGTGCGACTGAAGCTCAATTTATTTTGGACGACGCCAATAAGTAGTGTACGTAATAAACAAAGAGGCTGGATTTTCAATTAATTATAATTGCGAGATTGATGTGGCTGCGCTTATTGCGTCTTCCAGGATGCTAATTAGATCGAAGGGAACCTGCTTATTATCGGGTCAGATCAAATGCACACTCGCCTTGGCGAAAAAAGCTGTGTTCAGAAGTGGTGCGTGCACAAAAAAGCGGAAGCTGATTTTGCAAAACACTGTATCCCCCCAATCAAGGCAATGGAGGTTAAATCTGAAGAAGATATAAAGGAATGGTTTCACACTGAGATCGTCAGCCCTGTGTTATCGGAATGGACGAGTCAACCTATCGTACTTCAGCAATCAGAAGTCTCACCACTCGATGGGCGAAGCGCAGAGAAAGTTGATGATTTCTATACAATCGTGGTTACCTCTCGACTTCCTTTCTTGATACAAGCCACATTGTCACAGTACAACGATCATGTCCATGCGTCCACCCTGATC
The DNA here is from genome assembly GCA_010583015.1 of Tothia fuscella. Taxonomy (NCBI): domain Eukaryota; kingdom Fungi; phylum Ascomycota; class Dothideomycetes; order Venturiales; family Cylindrosympodiaceae; genus Tothia; species Tothia fuscella. The sequence continues at coordinate 85,478 of MU007034.1, read as the reverse complement.
ATCCCAGCTACCCTCCATGCCACCATCTATGTAAACCTCGCCAACTAATGAAAAGTGTCCGTCCTGAGAGATTGGACGGAACAGGAATGGAACGCCCGAACCCTCGACAGCGAGAATGACATCTCCAATCTGTGTTTCAGTTGGGCCTATGCCAAGATATTTTTCGGTCGCAAAAAAAGGTCGTTTAGCGGTGGCAATACTTTGCAATTGTTGACAGTACTCGCCTCAACCGACTTTAATCAACTCGTCCATTTCTAATTTTCGCATCTCCTTCAACATTAAATATGGTGTTATCCTTTGGAGCTTGGCATCTGACAACCTCGGTATGGAGGATTCTTCTTAATCTCCTGGTCTGCCACCGACGTTCGACATATGGCATTTAGTCGTTGCGCCGGTTCTTCGTGGCCGACGTAGACTTGGTGAGAAAGCATTTCCAAGTCCTCCAGCCATTAACAAACTCCACCAGACTTCCAAATGGCACCAACGGTTAAGACTTCTCCTATCAACTTCGCCATAATGGTCATTGATCGTGGTATGGTCGTATCTAGATCAAATTTAGGCTGCATCACTCGGCCGGTGCTACCTGCGGAGAACATTGGCTGCAAGCAGCTGATGTGGGGCAGTGTGGATCTGTCAAGTCCTCGCTGCTGTGAAGGCATACAGCAGCTGGGTTGGGATCAATCTGGAACCCATGATGGTCGTTCATGCCTTCTCACAGCAGTAACACAGAGCGAAAGGATCTCAGCAAAACCGGTTGAGAGCAATTCCTTGCCACAGTAGAGTATACTTGGTTACAATCCTGGCGGTAGTCCGCTTGGATGCCGAGGATTCCGGCATCACTGAACAAATCCATTAAAGCAAAAACTTTGTCCCGAGGATCTGTGGCATGGAATCTACGATGGGCGCGTAACAGATGAATCAGAGGCAGCGGTGCCGCTGCTCGGCGGCTCTTCAGAAGATTGATAGGATCTCGGGTGTCAATATGAGTAATTGACGGGTACATGACTTGTAAACCGGAGCCCAGCAAGGTGTCTTTTGTTATTGCGTATCGTCTCAAGTTTCTCAATAGCCTCAGAGCATGATGTACTGCGTTTTCCGTGATCGTGGCCTTGCCACACATGAAGATGACAATGCAAGCACGCACCATTTCCTAAACGACCCAGACTCGACTCCAATAAGGCCGCTTGCAAATCTTCGACAGTGCATCGTAGAGCTTTAACGACGTGGTGGAGTCTGCAGTGAATAGTTGCTCGTGGAGATCTCTCAAAAAGTTTTGCAATTTGTCGTTGGGAAGCACTTCACCTTTCTGTGATTGGGAACGAAGATTGCGTAGCCGCAACTCGGGTGTTGTACCTATGCCCAATTCGTAGGATCGAGTCCCGAATTGCATGGTCCAGTCAACGGCAAAGTTGCTATCCTCCACGGCCGGTCCCAACCAAGCAATGACCTTCTCTGCCCGCGAGTAGATCTGACCCATTTGAAGTACTTGTTCGCTTTTCTCGATGGGGTCATCTTGATCAATACAAAGCGCATCGATCCACAAGGTGCCCGTATCGTGGGGTTGTTGCAGGTGACATGGTGCAGCACTTAAGGCTTGCAGTTACACCAAATGACTGCCCGTCGAGGTTGGTAGTACAACACCGATTAAGGCTCTCCTAACTGTACGATAACGCGGCGAAGGCGAGTGCATCATCATGAGCAAAACGAACTTCGTGCGCACTATGGACAGAACCCACAGAGTAGCCGTTTATATCTGTATTTCCCAAACTTTTTAACAATCGCGCAGAATGCTATTGAGCTCCTCAACCAGAGGCGTCGTCCGGCCCGAACGAGCAAAAAACTTACAATAACTTACACTGGCTTGGAAACTATGCCAGGTATGAAGGGCAGATCAGATATGCGCGGCACGCCCAGTATCGTCGGAATAAAACAGTAGCTAGAGCAACTCGGGCACTCCGTACGTCTCTATATCCTGCATTGCAAACATCGCTAAAGAGTACAGGCCAGCGACATTGACAAACTCAATGTGATCCATGTTGCAGGTACCAAGGGCAAGGGTAGTACTTGCGCCTTCATCGATGCGTTCCTACTATGCCACTCTGCAAGGTCTGGATATCCTCGAAAAACTGGGCTTTATACCTCCCCACATCTAATAGTCCCGGAAGAACGGATCAGGATCAACATGGAACCGCTAAAGAGAGATGTGTTTGCAAAATATTTCTTTGAAGTGTTCGATACTTTGTCCAAGCAGGACCCGGATGCTTTCGAGTCTACGCCACGCCGTCTCCAATTGTTTTTGCTCGTTGCCATCCATACTTTCATTCGTGAAGGAGTCGACGCCACGATCATAGAGACTCACCATGGCGGAGAATATGACGCAAGCACTGTAATCGAACGCCCTGTGGTAACAGCGATTACTTCTTTGGGTATGGACCATATCAACCAACTTGGTCCGTCTCTTGAAGATATTGCATGGCACAAAGCCGGCATTTTTAAACCTAGTGCCACCGCGTTTTCGGTTGTCGAAGAAGCTTCTGTCACAAAGGTGTTGCAAGATCGGGCCGTAGAGAAAGGGGCAGATTTGAAATTTGTTGACCTGGATCCTTCTCTTCCTCAGGGCGAGATATATCTCAAGCCAGATGTTCAGCGACTCAATTTTTCCCTAGCTTTAGCTGTCGTACGCTCTTTCATTGGCAGAAGAGCGTCCACTAGCAAGGAGTCTAGTCTTCACTCCGATGATATTCTCCGGGGCATTCGTCGATTTTCTTGGCCAGGCCGAATCCAAATTGTCATTGAGCATAACAACCAATGGTTCTTAGATGGTGCACATAATGAAATGAGCGTTGAGATTGCGGGAAAGTGGTTTATGAAAGCGTCAACAGCCCAAAGGTAGTAGGTCAATAGTTCTGATGAGATGTGCCTGCTAATAGGGAACGCAGGCCAGATCGTATTCCGCGCAATCTCATTTTCGGACACGTGAGTAAGCAAAGGGATGCAGTAGATGTCATCAGGAGCCTAGCAGCGTCGTTCCGACCTGACGCCATTTCCAATGCCATCTATACTATGTACAATCCTGTTCAGGATTTTGAGACGGCAACAGGTCTGCTGCACTAAACTGTATTTTCTTGAAGTGCTGATTATTCCTAGATGCAACCCATACACAAAGTACTGCACTTGCATTGCAGGAAATCTCCGAGATCTGGCTTGCGAGGCATCCAAGGTCGAAAATCCTGTTTGCTACAGATGTACCTCAGGCTCTTGCTCTGGCAAAGGAGGTAGGAGAGATTGATGGTGGCATGCAAACGCTTGTTACTGGAAGTCTACATTTGGTCGGAGCGGCCCTTTTCTGCCTAGGCGATTGGAGCAAAGTCGCACAGGTAGACCTTTGCCAACTTTAAAAGGTGCGTGAGGCGGAGCATTCAAGGACGCTGACAAGCATGAATACTTGCGCAGACACTAGGGATGGTGGAATTAATGGACAGGCAGATGTTGACGTGGCACTAGAAGGAGTATTGGTCAGAGCATCCTTCGACAACAAGCGAATATTATCTTCCTTATCTTCTTATAAATTATTATTGCTACAACGAATCTATTATTTTATATGAAGAGGATGTGTTAAATACAGTACTATCTTCATAGAGTCATCCAACTATTTAAGCGTGTCGCTCGTACTGTTCCAAGATACTTGGGTCGCAAGAGCAAGACCTGCCTGCCTTCCTCTCTGAGATACTAGATAGCAGCGTAAGCATGCACCCGGGCAACTGATCGAAGTCGTCACATAAGCTGCCGAAGATCGGCATAAGAGACTTGACATTCTCGAGACAATGACCAAATCTTAGTTATACAACGCTGCAGTTGCGAGAGCAAGCGTGCCTATATTAAGTCTCTAAAATTGCCGCTATTGTCTGACTTGCTCGGTGGTATTTCGTGTGCTTAATCTGCTGTGGTCGCGACGGTGACCCTGGAGATACTAATTGACGCTGAGGGAGGCGTAGCGGTCTCCAAACGCTGTCACAGCCATGAAAGTCTATCACTGAATTCCAAAAATCAAAACTCTCGCTTTGTGTATCGATGGAAGTGGGACAGGTCCAGATTGGACCTGTTTCTGATTGGTTGGTCTTGCAAAAATTTTCGAGAGGAAAAAAAACCTCACAACCAGTGAAAACTTGTAATGAAAACAAAAACGTCACATACAGCGCTGACGTTACTGGGTGACCTGGAAATACAGCAGAAACTCTCAGAAGGAGAAGATCTACACGAGACCTAGCTACGCAACAGGTCTCGAGGACCACCGGGCAAGGTCGCCGATCGGACGAGTACAGAGACAAGGAAAACGAGCCTCCGGCCAACAGTCGGAAATCACAGAGGACGATTATCAGATCTAGAAGAGCCGAGGCACTGGAGAACAACATACTAGCATTAACAGAACCCCAACAGATAGATATCGACGACAAGCTCGACTCATGATTAGAAAGAATCAACTGAACATACTACAGACAACGTCCGGAAACCCAAGGACACAGTCATGGTCCATCTATGCTACTCGATAGGGGAGGAGTATGCGTGATCTACCAGGGTGTGCTTCTTCGTCAACAAACGCCTCGAGCATACAAAATGGCAATTCGAACCGCATTCAAGAGACTTGTGCTCACTGAAAATCCACTTTGAGGAGGAAAGCTAGATGGGAGGTTGGCTCGCCATACATAATGTCTACCATCCCACCCAAGGCACGGAAATTCACAGAACCATTCTACCAAAGGTCCAGGAGGTGATGCGAGCATAAGAAACGGAAGAACAAATCGCGCTTGATGACTTTAACCTACACTACCATGTGTGGGGAGGATCACGAGTAAGAAGCGCAGAACGAGAAGCAGATGAGCTGATTGATGTCATGGAGCGCTTCAACGTGTCGAACATCCTCCAGCCAGGCACAAAGACATACGAAGAAGGCGATCACCAGTCCTCCACCGACCTGTGTTAGGTGACGTTGGGTATCGCTAATGGGGTGATCAGGGGCATGGTGGACAGAGAATTTGATCACTTACTGATCACTTACCGATCAGTATCTCGTTGGACCTCTGCGTGATGCTGAATGAGACCAAACTTAAGGGGAACTGGAAAAGGCTTGATTAGAGAAAGTGCAGCAGGGCGCTACAACAGGCCCTTCCTCCATTGAGAAAACCCAGAACACAGGCACCCTTAGACGTGTACACAAAAGAACTGATCGAAGCGGTTTACGCAGCGACAGACAAAGTTCTTACCCTTACCCGCCCTTCGCCGAGAGCGAGGGAGGGGGGAAAGAAAAAACGTAAGCAGGCGATTGCAGAGGCTCAAAACCTCCGTCGCATGTATAGCCGGAATCAAACAGAAGACTCTTGGGAGGCCTACCTTACCGCGAGGAACCAAAAGGCAAGGACGATCAGGAAAGTGAAAGTCCTACGCCAAGCACACAGAGACTGTGTCGAGAAGGCGGCGCAACCACTCAGAAACCTCTGGGGGATAGCCAAATAGGCTCGAACAAGAGAGAACCAAACGTCCAACGTGACATCCACCATAAAAATGCCCCAGCGCGGGCCACGAGATCACAGAAACCCAGGAGAAAGCCGAAGTATTCCGAAGGACCTTCTTTCCCTCGCCACCGGAAGCAGGCTCGGAGAGTATACGTAAGGAACAGTACGCTTGTCAGATCAAACTGCCGTCAGCAACGGAGAAGGACGTCCTTGAAGCAATAAAGACAGCATCACCGCTATAGCACGTACACTCTCTTACGGGCTTTTAGAAACACTGCAAGGTTAATCGCGTTGCCGAGCGCGTGCCAGTGGCATGGCAACCTCGTGGCCCAAGAAGGAATTATTGCCCACAGGACCCAAAAGCTCACTACTCAATTCACCAAGTACCTCGGGACACCCCATCGATCACACAATCATATTTTGACGAACCCGATTATTCTCACCGCTAATACCACCTCGAGTCGTGCCGCACCTTCGCAAGTCCATCCCTCATTCTAGATGTCACCGCAAAGAGCGACGCTGGCCACTTCTTCTCCCCCATAATTAACTCCTCGTCCCTACGAAAGGTCGACCACAATATAAAGGACCAATATCATCACCGACCGGTTGCGAGTTCACGAGAGCCAATTTGTCACCTGCAAATTATATTTTAGTTGGTGGCGAAAATGTGTGAGATACTCGATTTTGGGGATGACTTGAGGCAGTGTATTTACTAAATGAAACAGCCAAAATACAAGGCATTTTCGAGGAATTTTGTTTTACAATATTTCGTCTCTGGTTATCCTCCAGCTCCGAAAGAAGATTTTGTGTGAGGAATCCTGAGGAGGAATATCTCCTCAGCTTCTGCCTCCATATCTGGAAGAAGAGAAGAGACCCGGAAGTCACTGTTTCACAACTCGTAGCCACAATTCAGCCACAAGACCTGCTTGGCAGCTTGCGTCACACCATGATTCTCGCTACGCAGTGAGGGACCACTGTGGGACCTTGAAGTCCAGCTATGAAGAGATCACGTGAAAGCGACACGAGGCATCAAGGCAATAAGAGTAGGTGTGGCTAGGTCGACGTTATAAAATATAGTGCACAGCCAACTTCCAAGATCCGAATCCCCTACCACCTCGCAGAACTCTAGCCACTCAACATCAAACTCCAGTACAGCTCGACGTTTTCTGCAAAATAGACTGTATCTCTCTCCACAGTGTAGGGAATAGAAAGCTTCACACTCTAACAATTACACAGGATATACACCGCGATCTCCAGTTTTTGAAATTCGTCTATACTGAATGGATCCTGGACATCTTGTTGAAGACATGGTATCATTAAAGTACTTCAAGGGGAGACCTTCATGTCATGCCAGAAAAAGTATCGCGCATGGGGTCATGACTACACTAGGTTTTAACCTTCAAGAACTAGGTGGAGGCTGATTTTGGCGGTCTTTTGACAGAATATAGCAGTGTATCAAAGATCGTGAAAGATGGACTGTCAGCCTCTTGTCGATACTTGGGACAGAGCGTGTTTTGAGCATGTTCAACTAACATTCTGGACGTAAACTTGCTCATGAACCAAATCACAGCGTACCATAGAAATGTGAAGCCACTTCTGCCGCACTTTTAAACTCTTGTTGCTCTAAATCACCGAAGTATCTACTTTTCATTATCTCGTACTCATTGGAACTAAGGACAAAAACCAGTTAACCCATATACAAAAAGACTCAACATGTCTCGCAGAAGCAGCCTTGTCGTACCAGTGCCAGTATCCCAAACCACAAGCAGAGAAATCAGAGTCTTGAACAGAGAAGAGCCAAGCAACTACCCACACTTGGAAAAATGTCCTGTGGAAATCTTCAGGAAAATTGTAGAATTCATCCCCGTCGAAGGTGCTCCATCTACGACACGAAGCCTCATGGAAACATGTTCAACTATAGCCCACCAAATCCACGAAGACTTCACTTCCACGAATTTCTCAGACATGCGGATTAGCTTCACTGAAAATGGCTGCAATAATCTTCTGAGTGTACTGGAATCACCAGATTTCGGCTCATATATCAACCAAGTGTCCATACGCTGCGATTTGGCGGGTTACTATTTCACATCTGATGAAGCGGAGATGGCAAGACTACACATGGGGGTCACAAGCGTACCCTTTCGTTCCCAGCGCCTGCTTTTTTGTGCCTTCCAGAAATTGCGGAGATTGAAGTGAGTAGAGTTGATAGCTGGGTCGAGGTTACGTCCCGGAGAGAGAGACCATTTCATCGATCAGCTGTTTCTGCAAAGGGCCCTCGATGCCGTTGCTGAGAGTGGTGTTACTGTTGAGGAGCTATCCATTAGTGGCGAGCACATTTCAGCGGATATATTTGGCTTTTGGCCTTGTCCCCTTCTTCAAGCAGCACTCACGAGCAAGTGGATGTCGACGTTTGGAAGTGTCAAGAGATTGCATCTGGATACGAGGGATTACATGCTCATAAACGAGGATGACAACCATCTGGGACATTTTCTAAGTTATTTCCCGAATGTGTCTCACTTGCAGCTTTCGTTTGGTAAGGCAGGATTAGGAGATGAGAGACTTGAAAGAGATGACAACCCAGTACTGAGAGCCTTGGTAGATGCGTTCCAATACGAAAACAATAGAGATCCGGTCCTGAAGCTTGACTCACTTACTATAAAAGGGACAAGCCTCTACTCGGTAACACTAGAAATGATTACATCGTACTTTCCTGATATTAAAGCTATAAGGTTCGATGATGTTTGTATTGTAGGTGATTTCTGGGCCGACATCTTGGGAGCAGTGTTAGACCAACCGAGGGACGGAGATGTTAAGCTCAATATAGTTGAAGTGCGGCGGATGAGAGATCGGCCTTTGCGTTTGGGGTCCACGCCAGGATCGTTTGTGCCCTGTATTGTGCATGATAATGGGAAAGCAGTCGAGAAGCTATTTAGGGAAGAGAGGTGGGATTGTACCAGGGGTGAAGACGATAGTGGGGGATTAGGGGATGTGGACCTGAGGTTTGAGAGGTAGTGTGGGATGTGTAAGGGTGTGGTCGCGGATTGTGTGTGTGGAGATTAGGCGACTCATTCTGTGAGCTATGTTAAGTCTTCGAGAAGGGCAGCCCTTCCACTCCAGGTCCTCTCCTTTAGCTTTTTCTGATTTTGGAACAGTGTTGCTAACGTTCCAATGAGTCAGAAGAAATGACTCTCTCAGCAGGCTGTCATAAGAAAAAGTACGTCCAACTACCCACACGATATCGCTTTCTCAAGTAGAGACTAAATGCCTGATATACGCAAACCGAGCCGCTTATCTGATTATACACCAAATTTGTAGACGTCTTCGTTCTACGCTCGTTTCGACAATCGATGGCAGTACAGCTGGATTGCTGCTCAACTTCACAGAGCCGCCTGCCCATCCTTCCATCGACCCGCATAAGAACCACAAGCATTCAATTCGCATTCTCGAGCCGCGGTTTCCAATCCTGCGTCACATCAGCCACGGAAGTACTCTAACCCACAAACAATGAGTCTTTTAAGGGCCAAATCGACCACTCATCCTTTTGTGTACCAATATCTTTCGTCGCTCCGCATTCAATGTTCATCGACAGTCAATTCTGACCCGAACGAGACTCAAAGATTTGTCAAAATGATACTCCTACAAGAGCACTTCCGACACCCAAAGCGTTCGAAGCGATGAACTGAACGTTCCGAGACATTTGAGAAGCGCTAGCAGGAAAATGTGGCAATCTGAAATTAACAATGCTCTTAGCTTTGGAAGCAAAGGTAAGGGCAGACCCGGATTCATGCCATGAGGGAGATCATGATGAAAGTAGAAGATCTAATCCTGTCGGTCTGGTTCAGAGAAAGCGACAACTTTCCGAGATGGTTTGCTTTCGCGTTAAGGCACGGTCTATTACTAAGTTGTGAGGTCAAGTCCTTGATTTTGGACCTAGCCAAGCCCAACCGGGTGTGCTCCTCGTTGTTTGTCTGGTTTATACACTGAAAGTTACCGGATGTGATACTCAGCCGTTTGAATTGCAGATTTGCAATGTGTACATCTCTTTTTGTCCAAGCATATAGAAACACTTCCAAGACTCGAGCGTTCCAATTGATTTTCCTGTTCTCACCCGAGCTGTATTCTCTCAACCATAACTTGGCGCGACGAAATCTTCTCTTCATGGCTAGCTACCCAAACCTCCTTGTAGTTAGGTTAGGAAGACAAGTAGATTAACTTCGTCTAGACTTGCGAATTCGAACTAATTCTTTCTCTAGTCATAAGAAATTCATCTTTCCGTAGAAGGCGTTGACAATCACCGCATCAACCCCTCAATATACTTCCTCCACTCTTTATAACCCGCCAGATTCTCTTCGCTGCAGTAATCTGTCTGCGGTGTCATCATCCCACCAAAAGCTCTCCTTTGCACACTCGCACCATCCTCTATCCTCCTCGCCCTCTCCTTGCCACTCTTTCCCTTCTCTGCTCTCCCATTTCGCCCCGTTTCATCATCATCCGCAGCACCATCATTCCCATCCAGTTCGTCTGCTTGCGCTTGTGACACCAGATTCTCGTACCACTCCATTTCCAGCCAACTCCTGCTATCTGCCGCCCTCAGAAACCTTTCAATACCTTTTATCATCTCCTCTTCCGTAACGACCATATCGTCCGGCATACATTGTGCAAGGGTGCTTGTACATGTCATTCTCAGGGCTCTATACTCTGCGGCGGTGGGTGCTGCTGGCGACAGTGCGTTTATGGCGTGTATTGCCACCATTGCTATAAGAGATGGAATTGAGTCGTCGTCGAAGGGAATACCTTCCGTAATCGCTGAGGAAGCATCTGTGGATTTTCGAGCGCGCTTGCGGGGTGTCAACGAATTCGAGGTGGATGATTCTGATTGCAACATCGGGAGGAGGGACGATACACCAACGAAGACGTGTGGTGTCATCATCGGTTTCTTGAGTGCTTTGCAAACAGCTCGTATCGCGGGTGTAATCCATCCTGGTAAGTCATCTTTCCCTCCAGTATCTAACTTTCTCTTCTTCACAGACGGCGCTTGTGGCGTCCTGTTCTTGCTTGGCGTAGCTCTATTTGGTGTAGCCTTACCTGGTGTAGCTTTGTTTGGCGCGGCCTTGTTACTTGGTGTTGTAGGATTTCTACCAGTGGCAGGACGTGGTTTACTAGGTGTGGTGGGCGCTGACTCAACTTGCCTCGCCGGTCGAACGGTAAGAACTGAGTCGAGATACTCGTACAATTTTTTGTACGCGCGTGGTGGAATAGACGGTCTCGGAACAATCTTAGGTAAATCAAGCGATTGCTTCAACCTATTGACCATTTAAGTAGTTGTTCATGTGTAAAGAAAACAGCCACTTTTATATTGTGATTACATACCTTTCGCACGCAATATGTGCACAAACGTAGCCACGAGCGATTTCTTCTTCTCCCTTGAGGTTCGCGGCTTTGGAACGCGATTGCGCTAGTAAAGATACTCCTAGGTTTACCAATTTTGGAGGGACTGGAAGTGTTACGCCAGGTAAGAGGGACAACAGGTCGAATTCTACGGCTTTAGACATTGTTGATGTGGATGTAAAGTTTATTGGAAAGTGGATGTGGAAAGACAAGCATTTGAGCGCGGATTAATTCCACCCTTGGACGCGTGCTCACATGTTCCAATTCTGTTCCCTTGTCACTCACACTTCAGTTCCGAAAATTATGTTTCTCAAGTTGAACTTGAATAAGACTTTGAAGCGCTTTCGATCTACAGCTTTGATTCCTAGCACCTATCTTACCAAGAGTTGTGGCCATATTAAAAAGAACCAGCCATCATGACTACCATACTCAAATCATTCCGGGCTGGTATGCCTAGAAATTTAAAACGTGCTTCATTCAATAATTTGTGGCAAGCCATACCCATACCAGATCGGAAAGAATCTCGAAGAGCCTGTTTACCAACCTCTTCAGCCTCGCACCAGCTCTGGGACCCCTGGCTTCAATACAAGTCAAGCACTTTGCTTCGTTATCTCAGCGACGAGAATATGAGGCTCGATCCATAAGACAGTCCACTTAATGGGCCGTTCAATAATCACGCACCCCCAAACATGGCTCTGGCTACCGATGCGGACTTGATGAGGTTAGCAGATGAACTTCTGGTGTATCCGGTGGAACAAGCCCTCAGCCTATTGATCGTTCTCGATCTTCGCACTCGAAACGAAAAACTCCGCGCATCATGGCAATTCTGCTTCCCTGGGACTCGTGGTACACCTCAGGAGCGGGGGGCCACGTACGCTATCTTGGTGTGCAGGTTTCCAATTGCCATCCCCAAAACCCACGCTACTTCGTTCCTCATCCAATCCGCAAATTCTAAACCAGGCTGCAATTTTATAGCGCTGTTCGACTGTGATACCTTGGCGGTACTTGATCTCAGCAGTGCTGGGAGAGAAGGAAATGAAGCATTCTTGTTCGAAGAAGAATTGATCAATGATTCCCAACAACTTGCACAAGGGCGTACAAACCGTACACTGCTGTTATCTTTTCTTTACCATGCACTTCAACACCAATGTAAAGAGTTCGATAAACTACATAAAGCCCAAGGAGCCGACCCTCGCCTCTCAGTGATGGTGAGTCCTTTCCAAAACTCCAGATTCTACACAAAACCACACTTACGCACCATCAAATAGGCTCAGAACTTTGTGTAGCAGGCATATTCCTCGTTAGTGTTTGTATTACAGGAGCCTAACTCGACGACCCTGACTGAGAGCTTTGAAGAGACTACATCAGTACCAAATCGACCTAGTCCTATGATGTGGGATTTGTGCTTCTCCCGAAATCTCCAACTCTTTCATCGTATCATACAGAAAGAAATCAATGAGTATGGCATTGACTTTCGCATCAGGATTTTGCCGTATTATTTCTTTGCGTATCATCTCTACGCACCAAATACTGCAGCCTGCGATTAAAATTCAGCCTCGATGTCAAGGTTCCAAGCACGAAGGGATAGGACTAGGTGCGGAGACTTGAAAATGTATTATGGCTTACCTCGTAGCTCAACCTCCCAAGTCGATTTAGATTTTATAGAGATCTTCTTGCGTATATCCCGCTCGAGGGGCGGGGAGTAGAGCATACAGCCTATTGTATGGAGGATTTGCGGTATCCGATAATCTGGTTTATATTAACACGGTTACACGGATACGATGCTCAAATGCAGCAATACCTGCAAACATAGTAATCTTATCAATATCATCAAATCGTCCCAATCCCTCCCCATTAAAGGCGGCCCACAGATCCGCAACAAAAATCTGCGCTCTCTTCAAAAACCGCACCGTCCGGCCCTCAAAGCGCATTTCATCTCGGAAACAGGGAAAGTGTTCTGCTAGAAGATTTACTAAAGCCGCTGCAGAGTGATTTGCACGTTCGATCAGATTGACTACGCTGCCTTCAAAATTCTGCAATGTTAGTCATGAGGGCGTTCTTCGCTTGCAGTTGTGCATTCAATGGGTAAGGTATGGGAGAACAACATACCCTACAGAGAACCTCCGCAGCTTCTTGCAGTACTACCACGCGTTTATCGAAAAGAGGTATTTGTTCCTCCGTTGCGGAACGAAATAGTTTTCTGTACACTTCTTCTGTGCATTCGTTTTCGTCGTGCCAGAATGATGGCGATGTAATTGGTATGCCTACACTAGAATCAGCAATGATTTCATTTTGAGATACCACGTCACATACCCTCCTCAATTCCCCTCTGCAAAGCCGCCACCAAACTAGAATACCCCTTCCACTTCTTCCCCTTATATTCCACAGCAAAACGTTCATCCTCACCCTTATAACTCCAGAAGCAAAAATTTAGCAAATCCATCGTGAATATGAAATTAGCAGCCGCTTCAGGATCATCGTCCATCATTTGTGGATGTAGTTCATGTTCTCTCCACCTCTTGGTGCTATAACTTTTTGCTTGCATTTTCTTCCATATTACGGAGGCGGCATCACGGGTTCCTTGCATGTCGAGGGCAACATCTATGCTGTTGTCGCAGATGTATTGGGCAGATTCTAAGACGCGGGTTTCTGGTGGGGCGTCGGGGTCTCGGGGGCCTATTCCTAGTGATTGTCGTAAGAGATCGAGAAGTTCTTGGTCGTTTTCGTCGTCGGACATCTTGGTCAATTGGTCAAGCTATGATGACCGCTAGGTAATCCTTCGAGATGGTTGAGGGGTAACAACCTTGATGAAGGTTTATGCTACCAACCCAGGCAGTAGAGCTATGTCAGTCGATTGAAGCAGGAACCGCTTAGGCAGCCTTTCGCGTGTTCCTGAGGTGTTTAATAAGACTTTTACATGAGATATCTCGTGACCAGACACTGCGAGCATGCGGCGAAGTATTTCTAACAACGAGCTGCTTTCAATAAAATATCTCCAAGCTCTTTATAATTCTCTCGAACAAATCAACGAAGGGCTTCCCCTGACCAAATTTCCTAACGTGTGGTTTTTTCCAGGGATCTTCCACTTTGGAGACAAGTCTTGGCCTCTTTTGAAAGTTTTTGTGCACTCTTGGGCCTCACGTCACCAAGCTTCACTCCGCTGCATGACGCTAGAACTAAACGCGTTTGCCGCGTAATCGTCTTCTAGAAAACATCTCCGATCTGCACTTAGCTCAACACAACTCCTTTGCAACTACATCGCAGCTTCTCCTATCTCTCCTATCAATCCACATCCGCAACCGTCAAGATGGAGACGAAGAAAGATGTCAAGGGAAGGGACAAGTTTCCTAGAATGTCATTGGGCGCACTTCATGGTCGCATCAAGACGGTAAGAGTTATTCGTAAATTGTATTATGATCATTTACTAACTCACAGCTTTCAGGCGCGAGTTCTAATGGTCGGTGCTGGAGGCATTGGCTGCGAATTACTCAAGAACATCGTGCTCACCGGCTTTGGAGAGATCCACGTTGTAGATCTTGACACCATCGATCTATCCAATTTGAATCGTCAATTCCTCTTCCGTCATGAGCATATTAAGAAGTCTAAAGCTTTGGTACCTAATTCTTCAGATTCAGAGAGGTGGGAAGCTAATCGATTGTGTTGATATAGGTCGCGAAGGAGTCGGCGGGTAGATTCAACCCCAACGTCAAGATCGAAGCTCACCATGCGAACATTATGGATCCCCAGTTCAACATCGAATGGTACAAGGGATTTGAATTGGTGTTCAATGCATTGGATAATGTGGCGGCGAGGAGATATGTGAATAAGATGTGCATTGCGGCAGATGTGCCCTTGGTGGAGAGTGGCACAACAGGCTTTGATGGACACGTTCAGGTCATCAAGCGGGTAAGTCGTGGCAAGTAAATATGAAAAGTATACCCAATTCTAATCTCATTCCAGGGCGTTACCGAATGCTACGATTGCACGCCGAAAGAAGCACCTCGATCCTTTCCCGTCTGCACTATCCGCTCAACACCCTCACAACCGATTCACTGCATAGTATGGGGTAAGAGTTACCTCTTCACGGAAATATTTGGCATCAGCGAAGAAGAGACCCCAGAGCTCGACTTCACGGAGGATTCGGAAAATGCCAAAGAAATACAGAATTTACGACGCGAAGCAGAGGCATTGAAGAACATCCGCGACTCCATGGGCTTATCCCAGTTCCCACGCCTCATATTCGACAAAGTCTTCAAAGACGACATTGAGCGCCTGCTGAGCATGGAAGAAATGTGGAAGAATAGACACGCACCTCAAGCATTGGACTTTGAACAACTCTCTAAGGATGCAGAATCAGTAGCTAAGAATATCTCACACCACGATCAACACGTTTGGACTGTTGCCGAGAATTTTGCCGTCTTCGTGGATAGTCTGCATCGCCTCAGCTCGCGCATGGGTGAACTCAAATCCAACGTCAGCAATGCCACCCAGGAGAACGGCGACACCGCACCAGCCATCCTCAGCTTCGACAAGGATGATGTCGATGCCCTGGACTTTGTTGTCGCGTCCGCAAATCTTCGTTCGCATATTTTCGGAATTGAGATGCGATCGAAATTCGACATCAAGCAGATGGCTGGAAATATCATCCCTGCTATTGCGACAACTAATGCCATTATTGCAGGGCTTTGCGTTTTGCAAGCTTTCAAAGTTATGCGCGGGTTGATTGACAAGGCACCTATGATTTTCACTGGTGGTCTGGGTCGTGCGATGACGGCTGAGAGTAGAGTTAGGCCGCCAAACCCCGACTGTACGGTCTGCGGTGTTGCGAGGGCGAAGATTACGATTGATCCCTCCAGGGCTACGCTTGGCAACCTTGTCACTGAGATTCTGCAGGGGCAGTTGGGGTACGGCGAGGAGATTTCTGTGCTCTCAGACAAGGGTGTCATTTATGATCCTGATCTAGAGGAGAATCTGATACAGAAATTTGGTGACTTAGATGTCGCAAATGATAGTTTCATTACTATCAAGGATGAGGAAGATGGAGATACGCCGAGGATTGATCTCGTCTTTTCTATTACGGAAGCATCACTTCCCGCAGATGGCAAAGCCATTCAGCTCTCGGAAACCCTCAATATACCACGGAAGGCTAAGGCTGCACCAACCCAGGAGTCAGAGAAGGCTGTCGTCTACAGTGATGCTCCCACCAACGGCGTCAATGGCAAGAGAAAGCGCAGTGCTACTGATGCTGGCATCGACGAAGTTGCTCCAAGCAAGAAGGGCAAGGCCGTGGCAAAACCCGATGCTGACGACGATGTCATCTTCTTGGACGATCCGGTCTCTGGCGCTATTGTCATTGATGACTGAAATCGTTTAACTCATCCAACCATGCCGTCCACCCACCTCCTCCATGACACGCACTCATCTCATATTGAGCAATGAGAATGCCACTTCTCACCTCCAGTCGCGCATGCTTCAGAGAGGAACCCATTTTGCGTCCTTTCCTGATCTCGCATTTAACACTGTGGTCAACAACTTTATCGACAGGGAGATCTCTCGCAGCTGCATATGCTCTGCACTTTCTTTCCCAGTCAAAAGATACCCACAATATAGATGTCCCCTCACGTCCACATATCCATTTCAAATTTGCGAAAGTTTGATTTTGGGGCTTTGTAGCTCTTGACTCTTCACATCTAACTCTTCATCAGCAAAGCTCTCTCCCATTTCTCCTTATCTTTTCCCCAGGGGCGAGGAATACTCACCGTAGCACTCAATCCCCCGTCGAGATTCAACACGCAGTTATTAGCGTATTCGCCTTTCACAAGAAAAAGCGCTGCTTCTGCTATTTCTTCTGGTGTGCCGAAGCGTTTTAGCGGGATTTTGGCAAGAGCTTGCGAGTGGGCGGTGGGATCCATTGCTGCAGACACGTTTATAATATTAGCATATTAAGATTTCTCAGCTTTTTCATGATGGAGTTTCAAGGTTGGAATGCCTGCATAAGTGTATGGCGATGGGAATGGGACTGGAAAGGCTTTGATAGTCCATGACCGACGTGTATATAAGCTCCAAATCAATCGGCATCTAAAAATGAGAAATTTCAAACATACCTATCGTCATATCCGTATCCACATACCCAGGCACAATAGCATTAACCCTCAACCCCTGTGGTCCCAACTCCGCAGCCAACGCTCTCGTCAAACCCAATACACCCGCTTTACTAGCAGCGTAAACACTACTGCCTCTCCCGCCTTGCACACCTAGCAAAGACGAAATATTGATAATACACGGGGAATGTATTGGAGATGGATTCTTTATTTTGTTGCGTAGCATTATTTTTGAGATTGCACGACAGGAATATATTGTTCCTAGGAGGTTTGTGTTTATTATGGCTTCGATTTGGCCTTCTTCTCCGGTGGGGGATTTTGTACTCATGCTGGTGAGGAGGGATGAATGACTTATGCCGGCGGCGTTGATGAGGACGTCTACGCCCCTGCTAGAGAAATCGACCAGTTCTCCACTTATAGTTTTTAGATCTTTGGATGTCCATATGGAGGGGTCGGATATATCTGCTTGGATGGCGTTGATATTGGTTTCGTTGGTGGAGTGGGCTTTTATGGCATTTTGAGCAGATTGTAGATTCGTAAGGGAACGACCTAGAATTGTAATGGAGTAGTTTGGTGATGGTTGAGATGCGAAGAGTTTTGCTATAGAAATGCCTATTCCTCGTGACCCGCCGGTTATTAGAACATGTGTTGGTCGAGATTGTGGTTTTGAGGTTGTGATATTACGGCGTGGGAATGCATTGAATGAACTTGAAGGTTGAACAAATATTCTTCTCCTAAACCCATTCTTCGGTGTCATTCGAAGTGACATCTTTTTCTTGTTACTTCCAGGTTGTAAGTCGTACCTAGTTTCAATTCATTAAGTCGGGCACTGTAAAACGCGAAAGCACCTGAGACCGTGACGTCGAAAATCCCAAAAAAAATCCTTCGCTAAACTCACGACCTCACATCCTCTCTCTCATTCAACGACAACCACTGCAACGCCCGCAATGGCAGAGAAGGAGCCATCAAACAAATCAGAATATGTAACGCTCGTTTCGAATGATGGCTTTGAATTTGTAATAAAGCGTTCCTGCGCGAACATTGCAGGTACAATTGAGAGGATGTTGAATCCGGATCGTGAGTGGCTTCTGCGTCTTTCCCACAAGCTCCTCGGTGGCAATCTAACAAATTAAAGACAATTTCGCGGAGGCTGTGTCTGGAAAATGTCATTTTGAAAATATCAAGTCAGTACTGGAAATTGAAATAGGGGAGAAAAGAAGAGAGGAGCTCACATTTCTCAACAGCGGTGTAATCCTCGAAAAGGTGTGCGAATACCTGTACTATCATGAGAAGAACAAGGACCAGAAAGATGTGCCAGATATGGAAATTCCTGCGGAGTTATGTTTGGAGGTTCTGATGGCCGCGGACTATTTAAGTGGTTGGTTCTCATCCCTCCCGGGTACTCGAGTTATTTGGCTAATGAGTGCAGTGTAATGGCTCTGACATGATAAGACACGATATTATGAACGGATACTAGGAATACCCAAGGTATACTACGGAGTTTCTGGGCAATCTTCAACGGCCTTGGCAGGAAAATCGGATTTGTAATGCATTTACACGTCAAACGGCAATATCTAAACCTAGTGTCAAAGGTTTCAGAATGGTTTTGCTTGGTCCCTGTTCCTACGCCACTTCCAATAATGCATGCAAAACATGAAACTGCATCACGAGCATATACAACAATTCTTCTTATCCATGAATTGCATGTCTATAGTTGATGCCAGAGCAGAACCGTCTACTATAACTGGCCGCCTCCATAATTTTCTATGGGAGAACGTGTCTTTATTTGATGGGTACATCTTTCGATTCAATTACTCCTTTTCTATCTTCGAACCCTTCTACATCATAAATTTCCAAATTGTGTCACACGCGGAGAACGCGGCCTACTCAATTTATGTATACAGATCTGTCCGTGCCTTTGATTTAAACTTCTATACTATATAGCTTGTGAAAAAGCGGTGGAAATATTGGCATTCAGCAGGAGAGAACAGATTGAGCATTGGATCCCGTTGACCTCGTAAATGAACAATTGACAACAAGATAGAGGGACTGGGATGCAACAAGAACTAGCAAATACAAAAATAGAACAAGGAAAGAATATTGAGCACGGAAAAGACCGAAACTTTTACCCATAACTCCTACCACAGGGAAATTTGCTACTTTTACGCCATAAGAACTCTACAACTCCGATTTCATGTTGGACACCTTGGGTGCGCCTTTGAAAAGGGAACCAAGATGATTGATCAACGTATCGCTAAATTGAGTTAGATACAGAAATAGAGAGGGGATGGAAAATAAACTCACGAGGGAATGCATCCCCAAGAACCACATAGCTTCAGTCCGCCTTCCGACTCTTGTGATGAGTCGAAATTCTTTGCTGCCTCATCGGTCTTGATGGATGACACTGAGGCTCTGCCACCTATACAACCCCAAGGTGGACAGACGACCCCATCCGGCTTCTTTCCGCCATCTCCTGGTTTCCCGATACAACCCCATGGCGGGCAATGAACTTCACTAGGTTTGTCTCCGCCATGAGGAGGTTTGGCTGGTTTGAGTGGAACTTGAGCGCCATCCTGAGGACGTTGATTTGCTTCGTCATCACCATCGCTCTCGGCATCACTGCCCAGCTTATCACTGTAAACAGATTTTAGTATAAGCAGAAGAGCAGAAAAAGTTTGCTGTGCTCACGTATCTACTAGTACCCATGGCGGATGTATGTCTTGGGTGGAGACACATCCCCAATCTCCGCATAGCTTGTCGACCTTGGAACAGCCACTAGCGGCGCAGAGATCCCATGTTCCAGCCGCATCAGTACTCGATGGTGCTTGGATATATAACTGTGGACTCTGTTGAGGGTTGACACTACAGCTATGTCAATATGTGAAATTGTTATCACTAGGTATCGGGTATGCATACCCTCGCGACGAACCAGAGTCTTCACTCGCATTGACTTGAACTTTGGCCGATACTACTAATGCTACCAGTACAGACGAAAGGAGAGCAGTTTTGAAATTATGAGCCATAGCTAAGTATGAAATACGAAAGACAAGTATGATGATGGTGTTCTAAACGTGAAATGGTTGGTTGAATCGTGTGGTTATGAGATTGTGTGCTTGGGATACTCCTTGCATTAATGCAAAAGTTTCAAAAGTCTTACTTATACATAAGTGAGCATCTAGACTTCATGGGCCAAATGCCAAACCTCCAAAAATAGAAGATTACATAGCCCGAAGTCTGCCTTGTGGAGATACCTTATCAAAAGGTTAGGCGGTGTTTCTTTCGCTAGACGAATGATGATTATATTATAGCTAATTGGTTCTGTCGATTTGTTAGCTGAACGTGGTAGTTTCCCACCTCGCACAACCTAAGTTGACTCCGCCTCGCGAGCCTGTTTACTCAGGCAGCACTAAGAGTTCATTTCGACTTGCGGTGACGCTGAAATCGGAATACCTGGCATGTAATTGGCCGCAGAGCCAGTTCTCAGCGACAACTTTAAATCGGATAAAAGGGCAGCTGAAGCTGAAGCGCAGCATGTTCGCCCGCACTGGAGCATAGAGTTTACCAGCTCATGCGAAATCGCCCCGCGTATGGCATTAGATTCAGTTTTCTGTTATAACTTATTCCGATAGAAAAACGACTGGGACGAAGATGATTGGGCGCGGAATTCATGGTGTTCTACGAAGTTCGGAGGCAGCTCTCAGGGGTTTTCGGCGGTTATTGCCCTTTGTGGATATTTTGGCGTTGAAATTCACTATTCTGAGTCTCACTGCCCCAAATCGCTCCCATGCTGGAATGCTCTCATGTAGTTCTTGGCTTCCTGCTCTTCTCAAATGTAGTTGTCGTTGTCTGGAAATAGAACAGTAATCGGCAAAACCCGTGGAGCAAACGGTAATGGCCAATCAGAAGCGGGAACAGTGCCAAGCCCCTGGCCTGCCTGGTTGCCTTGCGACGTTTCTATCTTTTCTCACTCATCTCACCTCCACCCCTGCCATGCTGACTTTGCGAACTCGCGTTCACCGGTTCTGTGTCCAGACTTCAACATTGCAGTCTATGGTGTGAGTGGTGCGCCATATCAGCTGAAGAGAACAGCAGCAAACCCTGCTCTTTTCAATGCTATCGTATCAGTATCTCCCACCATGAATTTGTCCCCTGTGCTATCGGCACGACCGCTGTGGCCTCAGAGAATGAAGCGGCCATTTACTTGCGTTTAAGCAGCCATAACTCGGGCCCAACCGCAGAGCTGACCTTCGATGACGCCCTGCAGATGCACGAAATCTTTGAACCTGCGTACACTTTTTTTCATTAACGAGTATTCGAAGGGCTACGGGATATGCAGCCTATTCTAGAGTCATAAAGGCTAAGAGCCCATTTTGCTGGCCTGCAAATATGAAAGGACGCAAAGACATGAACTAAACTCCGTCATTCCACAGTTGCCCAAGATATTGTTAAGGACATCATAAACCCAGGCACTGAGGACCACGGACTGGCAACCAAGGTTTCACTCCTCTCTCGCTACTGGGTTGTTCGAGCTAAGATGCTATCAGGAACACATTCTTGATTTCATTCACTGGCATTACAAAAGCCGCCAGAATGGAGCGTGGACCAAGCTCAAGATATTCCAGGCACAGCCAAAATGTTGATGGATTTCTGTCGCCAATTGCTCCTGCTCGACCTATCTCATCACAACAGAGACATTCAAGTCAATCGAGTACCTCTTTTCGGTGGAGTGCGCTGTCGATTTGGGATACTTTGGATGTTTCAGAGCTCAATCTCGATATCACTTCGGATTTCAAAGTCGAAGAGCTTGAGACCCAAAAGCCGAGAACAATCACAATCGACCAAGGACGTATCATCAAAATAGCCTGTATCTTGGGTCTCGTAGCTGCGGCTTCCATCTCATTGGCTGCCTTTGGATATGGCATCGCCCTGGTACAACTTGACCATCAAGCTGTGGCAGAATGGCTTCGGAGAACTGTAACATCAATTGGGCTTCAAACTTTCTTTTTCTCAACACCTGGACCAGAGTACTATCCCGGCCATCAACCATTGCAGATGCCTGCGGCAGTCATGATTTTGGTCCCGCTATTTCTGAACTATGCCATCACTGCTATACTTGCCAGCCTTTCCTTTATTCAGTCGACAACACTGAGATGGGCACTGTGTAGGGAGGGTAGATTGCCGTTCAACTCCAACCCACGGCTCTTTATCGCTGCCAGAAATCATGCCCCGAACTCTTGGTTTACCAATTCGGTTTCTGTACTGTCATTGATCTTTGTGTACGGATCTCTAGCCGTCCTATCCACAGATATCAATGTATTGGGCTATATCAATGCAGCGGGCGATAACACCGACGATTCAATCCCTTATCGTGGTATCAATAATGGCCTTGATATCAATGGATGGGCTTTGGTGGTCCTTGCTACTTGCTTACTCCTTCAATTTGTAATTTCTGCTTGGTGCATGCTTTGGGATCCTAAGCTTGTGAAAACGTGGAGCGAAAATCCTATGATGGTCGCCCGGGCGTGTGAACAGCATCAACTTTCTCAGGCCGTTAGGACCTCGACTCAGGGTAGTTCCGAAGTCAGTACGATTAGCAATGGCTCGTGGATGTCCAAGCTGTCTTGGAAAGAGAAAAGCACACCTATACCGGGAGAGCTTGGTGAGAGCCACAATCACGATTATTTGCAGCACAGTGATGATCAAATCCCGTTACAACCCTCGGCTCGAACTATCATTCCGAAAATTCGTCGAATTACACTACTACTCTGGCTATTCTTCGGGCTGCTCACCATTAGCGTCATCGCGGTAGCAATCATTGCCCATATCAAAGGAACTGCATCTGCATCGCATGCAAGATATTATGGCTCCAACCAGCTTTCCAGTTCACGTTTATGGATATGGTTTGGCCAACTTTGGTTCAGATACGCCGACCTCGACTTGACTCCCAAAAACCATGACGGTCTAACTATCGTTTTCCAGTCTCTCTTCCAGGCACCGCTCACGCTTATCCTCCACTCCACCGAACTCCTTGTCGATGTAATCCGCGATGAGCGAGCATGGCGCGAGGCGTCCACGAAGAAGGGTGCAAAGGTCAATGAAAATATGTTTGTGAGCATGTTGAAAAATTGGCCAAGCCTTATTCTCTTTTTGTTCAAGGGTCTTACCCAGTGGGTGTTTAGCTGCGTGGTAGCTGTTGATGCTGTTGTTACTGTCTCCCTTCTACCACTAGTAACACTGGCTATCTTGATCTTGTTACTTGCAATCTTTTCCGAGAAATTGTCGAGATGGAGGCCAAAAGGTAAGCAGCCTGCTACGTACGGCAATTTAATGTTGTTGAGTCGATATATGGCGGATCTGGACAGTGACAGGGTCTTTTGGGTCGATACTGATACATGAAAATCTCCAGAGGGCTACGAAAGTCTTGCAAAACCTTTTCCTTGTTACGATTGATGTTTTAAAGATGAATTTTTTTTTATATTCAAGTTTGAGCGCGAAGTATTTTCTCTTCTCATCACAACTGCGCTCGTTTTCTTCGGATCTAGCGAATTCGTAGGGCGCCTGAACCTTTCGAATGCTGGGATCATGACAAATGTGTTTGTGTCCTCAAGGAGTCAAGATATGGAGGAGGTACCTTCCATTACGAAGAGAGCAAATACACTAAGGATCACCTGATCATACACCCTACGCGTTACAATATTGCAAGTGCTCCACCAAGACCCTTGTAAGTGCACTACAATCCCTTGTTGTGCTTGATGTTCTGCCCACAGTAACAACGGTTCTTGTGGTTTCTTTTAAGCTGATATCCTGCTCACTGGATCTGCGAACTACAGCAATTCCGTTGAGGCTTTCGAAGGACATTCCACAAATAATGGCTTGATCTTTCCTCCCGACTCGAGCTTGCATCTTCGACGTAGATGGATTGCTTATTCATTCGGAAGACATATACACAGAGATCTATAACAATATTTCACATGAGTATCGAAAACAGCAATTACCATGGCAAGTGAATGCGGCGCAACAGAGCCGTGGAACAACGGGTATGTCAGTGTTGTTCTTTATCGATCCTTCACCTTCACTTTACATTTACTGATCTGAACATGGAAACCAGGGCACATTGGAGATTCTTAAATGGGCAAATAGACACACCGCTTGCAGAATGGAAAGCCAAAGAAGAAGCGCAGCAACACCTTTTCTCCAACTGTGCAGCCCTCCCAGGAGCTCTGGACGTACTTAACACACTTTCTCATGATGCGAAGCCGCCAATCAAGACTGCGCTTGCCAGTTCCGCCGGCCGGAAGCTTTTTGACATTAAAACGTCGCATATCCCTGGTGTGTCCTCTTCTTGCGCCGAATCATGTCGTGTGTTCGGAGACGATCCAGATATGTCTGATTCACACAAGAAGCCTTGCCCAGACCTATTTTTGCTTGCTCTAGATTGTATCAATAAAATGTGCAAGGAGCCAAGTGAGCAGCCTGTGCAGCCTGAGGAATGCTTGGTTTTCGAAGATTCAATCGCTGGCGTCGAGGCTGGCAGACGGGCATCCAGGGTTGGCAGCAGTATGCCTGGGCAAGGAAGAGGACATCTTGAACGGAAATTTAAAGGACGAAAGCTTAGTTAGACAAGACGAGGAGTCGGAAGCCATGGAGGAGAAAGTCACGCGCTCTTCGGGCATCAAGTCTGTAGACGGTTGGTGGAGCAGAGACTAAGTCTCGAGGACTTTCCATACGAAGAATATGGAACTAATGTGGCCAATCTATCCGCCAATGTCTGAAGGCTTGTAGTTGATTCGTGCCTTGGGCCGGAAAATTGATAGTCATAACACATTCACATTAGGGTGGAGATGACTTGATTGAAGAGTTACCAACCACTTATGGTCCATTTGCCCTGGCTATTGGGCGTTGGAAAGGGCAGATGTATCCGGTGCGTCTCCTCTAGTTCTCTATGCGCCTCTCTGATCATGATATTGGAATTGATCATGTAATCGCATTTGAGGCGGTTGAGCGCAATTTGTTTGTGGTTCCAAAATGGTAAACAAATATTTCTCTGCAGTACTTGGAAGGTCCAAGTCGCGAAGTGAAGGACGAATACAACCCAGAGCGCTATCCCAGGATGGACATCCTCTTAAACAATGTGAAGTAACGACGTCGCTCCATGAGTTGAGAGTAGGTGGGGAACAACAGGGTTGGAGTTGCTTGGATATGCAAACTCCCGTTTTCGGCCTCGTGCTGCACCCTGGAAAGCATAGATATTGATTCAATGAGGATTGATTGGACTAGAAGTGGGGGCATTGCATGATGAAAGCCGATCTTGCGAAAAGCAAACACGCACGGAATGGATTTCGTGGCATGTGTGAGCCGCAATGTTTCTACCACACAGCCTGCTCTTTAATTCCTTGGCAGTTGAATCGTCAGAGGAATTATATTGACGCCTCTCTTTGCTGAGTTTCATTTGACGCCTCTCTTTGCTGAGTTTCATTTGACGCCTCTCTTTGCTGAGCTTCATTTGCACGGTCCGTCGTTGGAGTTGGATCCACGATGATACCGCTGCATATCTGCTCTACTCAGGGCCAATTTTTGCTATGTCGTGTGAGAATAGGTCTAGTGTGGTAAGTGAGCCAACAAACGCGCGCAATAAGGCGGAGGAACTCTTGAGATCAAATGTTAACCGTACGTGTATTCTAGTTTCGTAGACTTGGGTTTCGGCAAGAACGCGGATCGGCCACCGAGTCCTCTAACGACGACATTCTAGCACCCCTGAATACGAATACACACCGAGCCCGTCAACACTCGGATTCCGCAGTAGCTGGAACGAGTTCGCTAGTTACTACGCGACCTAAGGCTGGATCTCAGGCGCACCGCAGCCTGTCTGCCACTTCAATCGTAAATTCGATTCTTGGCAGAACTAAGAGCTGTTGAACAAGTCGAGAGTAGCACTCAGGCTCCGGACGCTCTAGACCTCCAAATGGTTTCCGATACTGCCAGTCCGATAGGTGATCTCATATTTGTTCACGGCCTTGGAGGCACTGCATGGAAGACTTGGTGCTGGAATCGTGACCGGCAAAACTTTTGGCCAGTATGGCTTGCGGATGAAGATGTGCTGCCGTCATTCCGCATTTTTACATATGGATACAACTCCAATTTTAAAGGAGCAGGGACCAATCTCAATATCCATGACTTTGCAAAAGGGCTGCTGTTGCAAATGCTTACATTTTCTGGCGAGGCTGGACAGGGAAAAGCTCCGATAGGAAGCGGGAAGATAATCTTCGTGGTGCACTCTATGGGAGGATTAGTCGTCAAAAAGGCGTACATACTGGGGCAGCAGGACGTTCAGTTTGCCCGGATCATCTCTCAGGTCTTCGGGATGGTATTCCTTGCCACTCCACATCGCGGTGCTCAGTATGCCAAAATTCTCAATAACATATTATCCACCGCTCCTCTCGGGGTGTCTTCGAAAGCCTATATCACAGACTTACAGTCCAACTCGGGAGCATTGCAAGATATTGGCGAACAATTTCGGCATATTTGTGGTGAGCTGGCACTGGTATCATTCTTTGAGACTCTCAAAACGAGCGTGGGACTGGGAAAGGTACTTGTAAGTGATACAACGTTCTATGACATATAGCAAGCTTATGGGCCCTTCAAGATTGTGGAAAAAGACTCCGCGGTGCTTCAATATCCAGGAGAAATATCGAGTCCCCTGCATGCTGACCATCACAGCGCTTGCAAGTTTCAAAACAGAGCAGACCCAAACTAAATTAGCGTGAAGAATACATTGAAATACTTGGCTAGTCGCATACAGCCAGCTGGTAAGAAGCCTTCTTTTTATGGGGTTATTCGGTAGAGTTTGAGCGTATGTACACGAAAGAGTTGCAGCCTGCTTCAGGGCAGACACGTTATTTGCTCTCAGAGTTTCATTCTCGGTTATATACAAATTCTGAAATGTTTCTGACCCCAATCTAGATTCTGAAGTGCCCCAGAAGCACACCATTAGCGCCAGTAACTTCTTCAAACGAATTAAACCGATTTTGGGAGTCCGTGAGGCGGCAGAAGATGATCTCCTTTCGAATCGGAACAAGGCTCTAAGGGGAACTTGCAAATGGCTTACTCGAACCCCTACGTTCCTGAAGTGGATGAGCCCGGAGGGACACGCCCAACGTGTTAGAATTTTTTGGCTTTTAGGGACTCCGGCTACTGGGAAGACTGTTCTTGCAACTGCCATTATCGACCACATCCAGTCCACTGAAGGACCTTGCCAATATCATTTCTTCGTTGCCAGCCACCAAACTAAACGGACAACAGCGTATTCTTTACGTTCGATTGCTTCTCAATTAGCTCGAGCACATCCCGGATTCCGAGAAGCATTGTATACTTTGCACCTAGAAACCGGAATGTCCTTCAACTCCCAAAGTGGCAATGCTACAGTGATCTGAGAAAGGATTTTCGAAGGCTTGATCTTCAAGTTTCGGTTCACAAAGCCCTTATACTGGATTTTTGATGCCATTGATGAAGCTGATACGCAGTCTAACTTCCTTAACTTCCTTCTCAAGATACAGTCCATCACACCGATCAGTATCTTCCTGAGTAGCAGACTGATGAAAATCCCCGCTACATCAGCCTCATCTGGTTCATCGATAATACCTTATTTCCTTTCAGACACCGACACCGAAGCAGATATTCGTGCTTATGTAATTTATACTATCCGCAATGCGCTACCTGATGATGAAGTTGTCCAAACAGAAATCACGGACAGGGTCCTAGCAAAAGCTTCTGGGTCATTTCTTTGGGTCAAGCTAGCGCTGGAGACACTCCAAGAGAATTGGCATACCCAGGACGATGTCCGCAATACGCTTGCGGAAGTTCCTGCAGGAATGGTAGCGCTGTATAGTAGGATGCTTGCAACGATTCAATCACAAGCTCCTCGTACACAACTTCTAGCTAGGCGGATCTTGACTTGGGCTGCATGCAGTTAGCGACCTTTAGGTCTGGACGAATTTAGAGTGGCCTTGGAACCTGATTTCAAGAATTTTTTAAGACTGAAAGACACCATAATCCAGATGTGCGGTCATCTCGTCTCTGTCCATAGAGAGAAGCTTGTCTTGATCCATGCCACCGCCCGCCAATTTCTTCTTACCGACACTGACAATGCTCGTGCATTCATTAACGGGCCTGAAGCACATAGTCACATAGCTTTGACTTGTCTTAAATTTCTCTCAAACAAACAATGGAGGCCGCTGTTCCAGGAATACTTTGTACAGCCACCGAGTGACACGAAAACGAACACGCAAAATTATCTTTCTCTTGCTGAGAAAAACCACCCGTTTCTGGGCTACTCAATGATCTATTGGACCTTCCATGTCTCCAAGTCCCACAGAAACTCGGAAGAGCTAATAATAGTGCTCAAGACATTCCTTCATGAATACTGCCTGTCTTGGATTGAAGCTGTTGCTCTATCTGGCAACTTACGCTACTTAACCAGGTCCGCCCAATATCTTAACGCCTACGCCAAAAGATTATCACGAAGATCCACAATTGATTCACTTGAAGCGCCACAGAATCTCAAAGCGACTGAAAATGACGATCCGAAGTGGATCACATTATGGGCAATTGATTTCATCCGGATCGTTGGCAAGTTCGGACCCAGTCTTGTTCTCAGTCCCTCCTCGATTTATCGGGATATTCCTCCGTTCTGTCCTCGTACCTCAATGATTTGTCAAAATTATGGAGAGTCAAGACCCGGTATGCTGTCGGTAGCCGGTCTCCCTACGGACGACTGGGACGATTGCCTTGCTAATGTCAGTGTTGGGGAGGACGGGATTGCTTCCAAAGTCCTCGCCACAGATGCTTACTTCATTACACTCGTTAGTAGTATTGGAAGGGTGGTTATCTGGCATGCGGAAACGTGTGAGCAGGCCAGGACGATCTCTGTCAACGAGTATGTGCCTTCAGTGGCCCTCAACAAGGCTGGGACTCAACTCTACACATGAAGGACAACCAAGTCGAATCCTAGGTTGATATGAAATTCCCGTGGAGAATGCTCTAGTGAAATTGGTAGTAGAGCCATTTCAAGTAGGGTCAAGTTTGACTCGAAAGTCGCCCTTCCACAAGTGGTATCGCCTTTGTGCCAGTTTGTCGGACAGTTATCTGACGACGTAACGCTTTTCACCCCTGATCCACTTATCAGTCATATGACGAAAATACCTCGAAAAGCCATGTTACTAGCATTCTTGGATCTGTCAAGGCTAAGTAAGAAATGCAACTACCTAGAATTGGGCACTGAGGACTCTCAATACCAGATGAATTTCAACCAATCCCAGCAGGCGGAATTGTTCTCATATTCTGCTGAGAACATTAACACAAGTATGACAAACTACTCCCCGTGGTCGCTCATACTGAGCATGATCTCTCGGGATACTTTGAATAGACCAAAAATATAATCGCGCAGATCGGTTCCAGACTGCTACCCCGCCGGTGGCGTAGAAGAGTGGAGGTATGGTTTTCGTGGTGGGCGCTTGATTTCTTAGAATTCATTGTAGGTAGAGTGAGGCTTGCTGTGGTCAATTGACAACGCAAAAACTAGCTATTACCTCTCCCATGATACTTTGACTCCCAAACTATATTACACCGCAACAACAATGCAGCACTTTATTGCCTTCGGGACAGTAGTTTCAAGCGTGCTTCGATTAGTGAGCGGTCTATGAAGCTTTTTGGTAGCAATATAAACCTTTTCTCTTGTGTGGATGTTCCTAGCCGACATGCACGAGGACAACACTTCCTTGCCCCCGATGGAAGTCGATCTGAAGTGGTTACAATATCAATTAATTTCCGGAAGGATGAGCAGCAGAGTTGAATTTGACACAAGGAACGCATGATGAACGCATCTATACACAGTTCAGATACTTGTAAATTATGTATGATGGTGAAGATCATACCAACATACGATGATGGCCTATACCATGAGCTGATGATGACGAAAAGGTCTGCACATGAGTACAGACAAAAATGATACCACCATTGCGGAGACAAAAAGGCTTTCACATCCTCTCTTTCTGAGGCAGATTCACAAAGCTGTCTTTTGGGCAAGCATCGAAGGCAAGCTACTCTTAGTCCTGAAGACGAGCAGATGGTTGTGGTTCTTGTCTAGGATCCAGAAAACAATGGGTTAGGTTTGCAATATATAGTCGTTTCTCCTATCCTTGTAATACCAGATCGGATGTTGGTCGCATAAGTCAGCAGAAAACTTACTCAGGCTCTTTGCAGTTCATATATAAGGTGTCTGCAATGGCGGATGTCTTTGTAAATCTAACTTGTTCGAAGACAGACAGCAAGGTCGTAAACAGGCTGGCTCGGGTGGCGTTGCCAGTAACTGGATGGTGTACTAGTGAGTCTTCCCTCACTCCTAATGGGAATTGCATAACTTTGGAACTTGGGAGTAAGACCGAGCAATCGCCATGAGGGTAAAATGGGCCATGATAAACAGAGTTATATTGCGATAATGAAGAACACCATGACCGCTGGATGATGGGGAAATCACCGCCGCTGCTTTATGGCAGTTCAGCATATCAAATTATAGAAACCTCGA
Source organism: Tothia fuscella (assembly GCA_010583015.1). NCBI lineage: Eukaryota > Fungi > Ascomycota > Dothideomycetes > Venturiales > Cylindrosympodiaceae > Tothia > Tothia fuscella. The sequence goes on along the minus strand of MU007034.1, from coordinate 54,900 downwards.
CGACGTAAACTCACCCTCAGATCGATATGATGCACTGATCTTCGGGGCCCAGGGCAGATATGAAGCTCCTTGCCCCGTCGAAGAAATTGCACGTTTTCTGGGATCTACACTTCGCCTAAACCACCTGCAGCGAAATGTACTGCCTTTTAAGGTAAACTATATATCCTGCCAAGTAATGTAGCTTTCCTACGCACTGCTCGCATTCGCAAGGTTCCAGCGATGGCCTGGTACTAGTTAAGACACAAGCAAAACGACATTTCCTTCTCCAAAGATGAACTCCCAAGAACACCTCGCCAATACCTGCTGTGCAAAGCCGTGAGTCTTCCATACATCCCGGCGGAAGAAAACATTGTCGCCAATTGTGGATGTTACTCAGAAACAAAATCAGACCACTGAGAGCAAGCCTCAGTTCAGGAGAGGCGAGTTGTGGATGTGGGAGAAGATGATAAAGATGTGTATGCCGAGGAAGAGAAGATGAAGGGTATCTATCATCACGATGTGGTGGAAAATATCGTCATCAACCAAGGCTGATGGAAATACAAAAGCAGTGAACAAGGGAGGAACGTAGCAACAGAAAAGTCAGCAAGAAAAACGTAAGAATTGACTTGAAATATGTTGGAGAAGATACAAGATCACATAAGTGGGAATCTAAGAATGTCCAGCACAGCCAGCCACATTCCTGGGTACTTATTGCTCGGAAAACCCTTATCTTGATCAGAAGTGAAGGTTTCTCTCTTTTAGAAGCAAGGAAGTTAAGCGATTACCCAATTCTGCGAGGTAAAAGAGTTGATCTATGTTAAAATTCGTCGACATGTACAAGCTCATATCGATGATAGAGAGGTGTCTAGAGCATTTGATGAATTTGTACACTTAGCTTCTTTTTCATTGCTTTGATACGCTGGAGCCGTGAGTGTATTTTCCGTCTTCATCTCTTGACAGAGGATTGCTCCAGGTCGGAGATTTTGCTTCGCTGATATGGGCTCTTTGGCCGCTTGCGGCGAGTAGACTGTATCAACAATAGATAATGCTTTCTGCATGGCTTGCTCTTGGAACTGCTTAGTGTTCGGTTTCCTTGCAGACCTGATTTTAAAGAAAATCGTCTTTAGGGACCCTTTGACCTCACTCCATCCCCTCCATCAAACTAACTTTATCAAGCACCATATTCCTCAGCCCACACTCCACCTTCAATTCTTCCCATTCCGCACCCTCTTCCTCACCCCTCCGTCTCCAATCCTTGAAACCCCAAGCCATAGCCACTCTATCCATGGCAGCCCTCTCCTCCTCCCTTAACCACCTTGTCCTGAGTGGCGTACCAGTAACCCAAGTAACCCTCTCCATTTGATCATTCCGGGTTGTAATAGCCACGAAACCTAGCGTTGATGCGGCGGTGACGTATGTGAGTATTGATGCAAAAGCAATGTAAGTCAATTGTGTTGGATCTGCTACATTTGTGTATTGTGGTAATTGGGATGCTAGGGCCAAGGCTGCGGCGGGTGCGAGTGCTAATGCCGATAGACCAGGTGCGGCATTCTTGAGGAATTTGTTGCGTTGAAATGCTGGTCGTGTGTAGCTTGATTCTATAATTCCGAGAGCGAGCTCCAAATCTGCTGCAGCAATTGCGGCATCTAATGCCATATCCGCAGCTTCTTTAGGTATAGCTTGCGTAGAAGAATTCGGATTCGGTGTTTTGTACCTGACAGGTGAGCTATCGAGTATAGGCGCTGGCTTCGTAGCGTATAATTCGAAGATCTCTGGGAAAGATTGTGGTCGTTGAAGTGTCGATTGTGTCTTGACGTAACTTTCCAGTATCGGTACCGTTATGAAAACAGGTGGATGAGTTATTATTTTGTACGCCAGTGTGGAAAGAAGATCTATTGAGATGGATATAGACATTGGATGGGCGGGCTTGGTGGAGTCGAGGGATAGTAGTCCACCTTCTAGCCCGCCTCGCGATTGGGGAATGGTATCGCTTTCTTTGGTCTGTGTAGGCGCCTCCTGTGGTGTAGGTCGTGTCAATTGAGATGCGGCAAACTGTAGAATGCTCATGGCTTTCATGGTTTCTTCTTCGGTGGGAATGCCTTTGTGATTAAGAATTTCATTGCCGAATGTTTGCGCTTTTCGCACAAGGTGCGCATTATCAGCCGAGTATATTGTCCACTCATTCTCCCAGAAACTCTTCTCCTTGCTCTTTGTCGTTTTGGGCTCAACTGTGGGCGCCGCAAGCGTTGCTGCCGTCCTCCTGCTCACAATTCTTGGGAGTATAGTATGCCGCGAAGCTGGTATTGATGCCGTCCATAGTCTTCTTTGCTTGACTGGGTGTCGAATTGACTGACTGCATGTCCGACAGGTATATCCAACCCTCGGAATAACACTTGTAGAATTCATCTTGACCAATTGACGTCCGGATGTTTGTATGATGGCCCCCTCGATTAACTTGATGCTGGGTGACGAATGAATTGTGGCGCTGACTCGCGGCCATCTTCAACTTGACGCCGCAGCATCTCCAGGCTTCACCATTAATTCATAAAACAAAATCCACGAGCCCAAACGGAAACCTCTGGAAGTACAATTGGAATTCCAGTCATAATTAGTCACATCGAAAACAACAATGCCTCCTCCGCCGCCTCCCCCACCGATGCCTGGTGCTGGACGAGGAGGACCACCTCCGCCGCCCATGCCACCACCTGGAGGATTACCTGGCAAAGCAGTCACCAAAGGCGCAGGAAGAGTGCGTTATAAAACGACTATCATGATCACTAAATCCAAATATTAACCTCATTTTAGGGAGCTTTGTTAAGCAGCATAGAAGGCGGGGCACGACTAAAGAAAGTGGGAGTAGTAAACGACCGCTCAGCACCCATAATAGACAACAAAAACTCCTCCGCAGCAGCACCTATAGCCGGGGCTCCACCAGTACCTGGAATGGCCAAAAGACCCCCAGCTCCTGGAATGGCAGCACCTCCCCCGCCTGGTTTGGCACCACCTACACCGAACAGAGCGAGGAGTAATAGTGATGGTGGGGATGGGGGAGGAATGGTAGCACCACCGCAACTGGGAGGCTTATTCGCAGGGGGAATGCCAAAGTTACGGAAAGCAGGGGGTGGTGTTGACACAGGGAGAGAGACGAATTCATCATATAACTCTGATCCAGAGACATCCCGAAGTTCTGCTCCAAGACCGCCCATGGGACAAGCACCTAAACCACCGAGTGGAAGTGCACCAAGACCACCCGGAGGAGCTCCACCTAGACCACCACTTGGGACTGCTCCTTCATTACCACCTTCATTTTCTAGTCTGAGGAATAATCTACGACCATCCTCAATTACTTCAGTCTCATCTATGGACATAACGTCAAAACCAAAACCTGCACCTCCTGTGGGGAAGAAACCACCCCTTCCACCCCCAGCATCAAGAAAACCATCCGGACTCTCAACGCCCTCTCTACCACCTCCCTCACTCCCTCCGTCTGCACCGCCCTCAGCACCACCTGTACCACCTTCATCAGCTCCCAGACCACCCCCATTACGCTCAACTCCCCCACCCCCGCCATCAATACCCCCCTCAAACACCACAAACGGCGCCCAATCTCTCGCATCCCAAGCCGCACGAAACGCATTCGGCATGAACAAATCGACTTCACCAGCGGCACCTCCCCCACCGCCACCAACATCGGCACCCTCCCCACCGTCGCGAAAGCAAGATTCAGACGATGAATACGATCCTTATAAATATAACTCAACACCTACGCGATTACCGCCCCCGCCAGCTTTATCACCCTCAGCGCCCTCACTACAACCATCTAGACCCTCTGTATCAGCGCCTGCACCACCCCCTCCGCCCCCACCAAGTGCACCACCAAGTAGAGGCGCACCACCACAGAGGAGTATGCTCGATTTATCAACGCCCTCTCCCGGATCAGGACCACCACAAATGTTAGCAACAGCAATGGGTGGGAGAACATCTTCCCTGACGAGTGCGCATGCATCTTCTTATACCCTCATCAATGGCGGTGGTAGTAGTGGTAATGGGGAGAAGAGAGCCAGTAATGCGGGGAGTGGTATCATTAAGATTCATGATTTGAGATGGAGGTTTCAGGATGATAGTACGTTGCCTAAGCCGAGGGACTTTAGGGGTGGGGGGAAGAGATATAGGGCGGGGAGGGTTAGTAGTGTGCCGTTGGATTTGGGGAATTATTGATTTTCTCTGGTAGAGGGGTGGGCGAGGGGCGGTTCAGTGGCGGATTGGAGTTGAGGTTTGATAGACTGGCTCTCACGAGAGAGGTTAGTTAGAGAAATTGTCTGGCTATGCAAAGTACGTACTTGCACTATACAACAGCTCAATGTCTGATCACAACGTTAACTACAAGCCTTGTTAATACGAATACAGCTTTTCGTGTCTTTCCAAAAGAAGCCTTCTGAGATAGTTAGCACATTCCCAATTGGGAAGGAACTCAAATTCCAACCCTCAAAGAACTTCCCCTCTTCCTTTAGTCCAGGCATGTATTGCACTAATCTCCGTGGCAAAAAAAGATCCACGATACTATCACTGAAACTAGCCTGGGCCTACAGACGGAGTTAGCTAACATGGCCTATGTCATAAACCTGCCTGAGCTGTAGGGGAGATTCGCCTCAGAGATAGTTCGAACGCCGCCCCGGGGTTCAACCAGATAGCATAGAACGGTTATACCCACTGGGCCATGCGGCCAATTTTTGGTACCACTTGTTGATAGCTCCGTCCAAATATGTCAGCACAACATATTTTACCTCTTTTCAGCAGGCAGCGATGACTCTTTTCGTTTGTATGTGTACGTCATTTCTGAAGATTTTCCATTAGTTCAAAATGTTTATTTGGGTCACACTTTTTTCCTTTCCCATCAGATCACTCCTCCTTCCCCCTCCCCCGGCCACCCGGCACCGATATCACATTAACTTTGCCTGATCATGGATGCGGTGAATAATTCGGTCGCGTGCCTAAGCGCTGGTGATGATTCGGCGCGCGAATTTGCTGCGGATCTGGTAGGTCTGCCATATTGAAATACTCGACGGCATCTTTCTAATCTCAAAGCTGCAGAACCCCAAGAGGAAGAGAAAGCGCGGCGGAGAGCCTGCTTCGCGCCGAAAGAACGCTCAAAAGCGCAGGGCGACACAGAAATATGGCTCCGACACCGAAACTACACATCCCGTGGCCACAACATTGAAATCTCCTCCTAAAAAGCCTGAACCCACGTATTTTGGACGCGCCGTCGCATGGCTACAAAACAAACGTCACGCCAACAGCAAAAAGCCAGCAAAACCCATACAAAGCATCTTTGACCTTCCGCCCGAAGTTCGAGACACTGTCTATCTTCACTACTTCCAAGACACAATCCAAAAGGTGGCCTTCGCCCGTACTTGCTACGCAAAAGTCGATATATACGGCGATAGCACCGTTGTAGTCGAGTATAAGTACGAGCATTACGACAACCTCCTCCGCTGCAACAACAGTCTCACTTCCGAAGCGGGCAAAATCCTCGTCGAGAATATCTTATTCGAATTTAGATTCCAAAGTCAATTGGAGTGGTTCCTCAAATGGCTAAAACGCTACAGCATCCCCGCTTCCTCCGTCCGCAAACTCAAGCTACCGGAACTGTACTGCTGGACCATCTCCGACGTTGGATACCGTCTCTTCCAAACTGTAGGCGCGACCTGGAACAAACTGGGTATGAATACCCTCATCAACGTCCGCGAACTCGATATCAAAGTCCCCCTCTTCTACCTACCACGTAAAGTCTACGATAAAGTATGCAATTCCCTCACTAGGGTATTGGATGAAACCGAGAGAATCTTGTTTTTGTGGTTTTCCATGCCGATTATGGACACGGTGTTGAATTTTGTTCGTGGGATGAAAAATCTCAAACTTCTAAGGTTGGTGAGGGTGCTGGCTCCGGAGGTGGTGGCTCCGTTTGAGCATGTTTATGTGCCAGAGAGGGTGTTGAGTTGGTGGTGTAGGGCGTTGCTTGGTTTGCATGTTAGGGTTGAGGTTGTGGATCGGGAAACACCAAAGCGGTATTGGCTATGTGAGGAATAGGATGGTCTTTTGTTCATAAGGGAGCTGGGGGATTGTGATTTGGGTGTGGAGGGTGGATATGGGTTGATAGATTGACGCTTGTGGGATGTTGTTTGGGTTGTGAAAACATGTAAACGCTGTTCGCGTAGAATAACTCAATGTTTTTTTTGGCAAAACCCGTTTGCTATCTCATCAAGCTCATTCAAAAAGGCGAATAATGTCATGAAGCATACCCGCTTTGTGTATAAAATCCTCAAATAGAGCCTTATTGTTCTAGTGCTAAGGTAACATACAAATACGAATATTACGATACGGCGTGCGCGAGTTGGTAAAGGCGAATTTGGGCAAAACAAAACCATACCAGGCTCGAGAATCGATTGAACATCAGCGACGACCAATGTTGAGAATTGTGAGTTATCCTACAGCGCTAGATAGTGATGAGTTTCGTATATTTGGACTTTGGGAAATGGCAATGAAGTTCACCATTATGGAACGATGATGTTGGTGGTGGTGGTGGTCATAAGATTGGTGGATATATCAGCTACGCATTCTCTCTCTTCTGTGTTGAAGATGACAACAAGAATTCTGCGTGGTCTAATCCACCTTGAAGACATCGCAATGTGTGGACAGTCAGAAGCAAGACAGCAACCAGATATGAGGGACCAGTCGAGTAAGAATCCAGCCTTAGTTATGCTCAGTCGCAGCTCTATTGGACTTTTATACCAGCTCTCACCTTCCCAAGCAGCATCAGACAGAAAATCAGAATTTGCTTGCATGAATAGCTTTTCATGAAATCACGTAGGTATCTATGTTTCCACGATATTGCTGGGAATGTTGAGCATCCCCATTATTGGAGCGACCTCTGCGTCGAAATTGTAGACCTGTAAGCTTCCGGCGATATCCCACGGTGTTGGTGAGAGGAGTTGTTCAAGAAGATTAGGAATCAAGAAATCTCCTTAAAGGGTCAGTGGAAGTTCAGGCGCTTAATGCCTTACATTGACAACCTGTACACAGATATACAACATAAATTTACATACAGATGGGGGTATACGGGTGGGTATACGGGTGGGTATACGGGTGGGTATACGGGTGGGTATACAGATATGTACGGAAATACACAGAGATACACATACAAATGTTTACACATCCACCATTCCCATATACACTCCCCATCCAACCAAATCATACCCCGTTTACTCCAGGCCTTCTCTACCTACCTCAGCTTTCTCTCCCACCCTTTATCCCCTCCTTCCCACCCCCACCACCTCGATACCTCAACCCCCACCCAACAGCAGCTCCACTAACTAAGCCCCCCAAATGCGCAAGGTGATCACTCCCCCCACTCAACGCCCTCCCCTTCCTCGTCCTCCAAAAACTGACCGACTCAAAAACAAACAAAACGACCAAGACAGTCCACCCTGGTGCATCAATCCCATAGCGTTTTTTCGTCGGTACAGCTTCTGAAACGGCGTTGAATTCATCGAGGGTGCCTATGTGATCGTTTTCTGGTGATGGGGTGTCGATTGCAGAGGGTGGAGGAGAAGGTGAGGGAGCATCGGTGAAGGAGGTGAGGGGGGTGGATTGCCGGGTGGGAAAGGCGATTCCGAACCAGCGCGTTGGTGTTATGGTTAGGAATGTGCCTATGAGGCCGTACGCTGCGCCTGAAGCTCCTACAGATGCAAGTAACAAATCCTTCGTCAAGACGGCGTATGTGAGCGATGTTAATGCGCCAGCTACTCCCGTCAATAGGAATACAGCTAAGAATGGTGCGCGAGTCAATTCGTCGTGAACTATACTCAAATTAGTATTTGCATCATTTACCGTGTGAAGGATATTAGGGAATTACATACGAACACCACCAAGAACAACAAGCCAAAACATGTTACTACCGAAATGCCTAAAGGTCTGATGACTGAATATATTGCCTACTATGCTAAAAGCATTGGGATGACCTGAACTCAGCAGGAAGTATCTGTTCATAGTTCTCCACATCTCCGGTCTCTTCCATAGGACGAAAACAGCAAAGTTCATTGCTATGATTGTGCCAATCGTAGTTACCGAAGGCGGTATCGATGTGAATAGTCGATTTTCGGCGAGTGGTGGGATGTACACTGATGCCCACGCAACGGAAGCGAGAACAATAGCAGTGCCGAAGAGGTAAGGAGCCCACAGACGAGAGAACGCGCTGCGATTCATGAGTATCTGCTCAGTGGGGAGTTCAGCTGCTGCGGCGAGGCGTTCTTTGTACTCTTTTTTGCGTTGGCGGCGGTCGTCTGTTCATGCAGGAGTTAGCAAGAGGACATATCGAGTATCTATGGAAAGCCTTACCCAACTCGGCAGCCTGGCGCACGATTATCTCATGTCCTTTATACGGCTGGTGTTGTACTTCCACCCCTTTTTCCTCTGCTTCCAGCTCTCGCGCTGCTGCTTTAGCTTCCTCCTGTGCTTTCAATTCTTTTTGTCGCGCCTCTAGTACACTTTCCCCATATAACCCTCTATTACTGTGTTGCTGTATCTGCGTGATCTTCTCCTCTACCACCTCCACTGCCTCATTCTCCCTACCAGTATCATCAATCTCCTCCTTCTTTTCCTCCTCAGGGGTCCTTTTATACAAATGCAATTCCTCCGCCCTCTTCAAATAACTCCCCTCCAATTTTGCGATTTCCTCCTCTGCCCATTCAGCAGCGGCAGCTTCTTCATCGATGGGGTATTCGCTCCGTAACCATGACAGGCCCTTGGTAGCATGGAGATCTGTGATTTCTGGTTGATCTGGGAATGCTATACCTATATCGGCTAGAGATCCAGTGACTCTTCTCGTCTGTAGTTCTTGGAGGACGTACATGCCCTTCTCAAAGGTGAGGCCTGGACCGAAGATTTGGAGGACATCTTTTGAGGAGAGATTGACTTGTTTGGGATTTGGTGGTGGTGCGATGTTGTCATTTTTGGGAGGAGTGGAAGCTGGTGTAGAGGCTGGAGCGACGGATATGGGTCGAGGAGGCGGTGACTTGAAAGACTTGGGCTTAGGAATTGCAGATTTGGGAGCCGAAGCTTTCGGAGCCGAAGATGTTGGCCTCTTTGCTGGTATAACTTTCTTGGTAGGTGTTTTCGAGGATTTGTACCGCTGACCGGTTGGAAACTTTATCCCAAGCTCTTGAACATCCCGCCTTCTCCTCCATGATGAGGACTGTGGTTCTCGACATGCCCGTGTATCTGTCGAGAAGAGTGCCGTGTATTTCGATCTGATGCACGCAATTGATGCAAATGGAGGGCGTAATACATGGGAAGAGAGTATTGTCCCTCTTCCCAAAGCTTGAGTTGCTACCGGAAATACATGGTTCATTGCGGTTGCCGGCGCATTTGGAATTGTGGATGATGATGCTTTGAGACGAGGTCGAATCATTTTCAGCCCTACGATAGAGGGCGGCGGATTTCCGCGCGTTGTGTGACAGCCTTGAGAGCAATAGTTCTAATTTCTTATAAAAACATCTTCAATACTATAAGTCCGAAAATCTGAGACCCCAAAAACTATCTTGCAGTAAGGTCTATATTTCACCACCGAAGAACCTTGCATACCGAGACTGCATAGAGATATACAAGGCTGCAACCGCGATCACAAATCATATACAAGAACAGTAAGAATTCCAAATACATGCCTTCGATCGCTTATCAAAAAGCCCAAAATGTCCTCAGAAGCCGCCCCCATAACACCAGCCCGCTTCCGCATAGCAATCCACGATCTCCCCATATCAAACCTCCACGCCAAAGCCGCCGAACTCCGCAACTCAATAACACATCTCCTCTCTTCCAACGCACAACTACAGGAATTCGCCGACGCAGGTGATATCGACTGCCAAGAAGCTATTTCAGACAATGAAGTCGTACTTGCAAGATTCAGGGAGAGGATACAGATGTTGAGGGAAGAGGTTGAGGGTAGGGGTATGAGGTGGGTTGAGGATGAAATGGGTGAGTGGGAGGGGAAACCTGCTGTAAATGGGGATGCTGGGACGGGAGGGATGGAGTTGGAACCGGGTGAGGATTTGGTGAGGACGAATGGGAGTGGTGGACCTACGGGTGGAGAGATGAATGGGGAGGTGAGAGGAGCGCAGGGGAGTGGGAGGTTGACGGATGAGGAGTTGAGGCGGGTGGTGGAGGGAATGATGGAGAGACATACTGGCGAGGATGACGATGAAGAGGGCGGTTTGCATTTATGATAGAGCAAACAGCCGCATGTACTGCATAAAGGCACCTTCCGTGTGGTGCTGAAACGTCGAGTGAGTTCCTTCTTGTACGGTGACATCCCATCTACTCAGTGGACTCACTCATTAGATTTGGGCCCGAATCAGAAGCCCTCTTTTGGATGAGTACTGGATTCCAGCAATTCATAAATTCCCACTAGTTTCATGGCAGTGAACAAAGCTGTCGGTAGGAAGAAGAGCATGGTCGTCCACCATTTTAGAAACTAAGAGCCTGGCTCGGGCTGAGATCACTAGTAACGTCGTTTCATTGACAGCTTCGAGATGAGCCGAGTTCAATGACAGCCTCTGCTACTCACTCCACTCATTCAGCTTGGCTACTATAAAGGTAATCAGTTCATGTTATCATGGGGAACTATCCAGCCGGCTGGAAAGTACGAGACGGCATACAAGACATCAATCGAATAAATCTCCAGGCGTGCAAAACACATGCTGGTACCAGATCCATGAATGCTGCGCCGACGCCAAAATATGACATAGGGTCAGTATCGAGCTTCAGCTCGCTAAATCAAAGATCCCAGTGTTTCTGTTACACAAAAACCTTCTTCACTCGGCCATTCGAATGGTGATATGGTCACAAAGGATCATCAGTTGGTGGAGAATATGGTCACCATCACTGTGAACGTGAACATCGCCGATGATGACATTCATTGTCAATAATAATTGCTGTTCTTTTTCCAACAACAATCCATTTCTATCGGAAACTTTTTTTCGAGGATGTTTGTGAGGTTGTACTTGTTAGCAGAACTTGAAATCTTGATTATCAGACAGAACAGCCGCCCCTTTTAATCATGCGTTAAGCGTGGATAATCGGCCTGATGAGTTGAAGTCATGGGTTATCTAGTTTTACACACATCAAATTCCCCTGTATTGCTTGGATATTCCGGGAAGGGTTATGTCAATAATCTGACGATCGTAATTATATAAACTGGAATGACCTCGCCATAACCCTTCCATGTCACACCATCTGCTACCTCATGACCCCCTAAGTAAAAGCAGCGATAATTTTATCTGCCGCAGCCAAAGAAGCCTGCGTCGACAACTCCGCAGACGGCAAAGACATACTCGGCAACTTAGCATTAATAGCCTTAGTCCAAGCATCAACATCCGCCTTCAAACTCTTCCCCACCTCCAAAAACTGCGCCTTCTGTCCCGCCTTGATAATAGCATCCTTCTTCGCCACAAGCGCATCCGCCGCTTTGGCAAAAGATGCAGTCACCTCATCACCAGGTTGGCCCAGACCAATTGAACCTCCTAAACCAACAATTTGTATCCCACCGGCTGCAGTTCCAGCAGTCTTCAATGCTGTATTTACATTTTTGGCTTTGGCGAGGACGTCGTTAAGGGCAGCGGTTGCATCGCCTGTTGCTGGGATAGCTTCAATAGCTTTGACCAAGGCATTATTCTTCTCGGTTACGGATTTGTATCCCGCAACGACGGTGTCGGCGTTTGCGTCCGGGCCGAGGGCACCGTTCAAGAGTGCGCCTATGTCGAGACCTGGTGGGATGAGACTGGCCAGATCGGTGCCGGGACCTAGGATTGAGCTAAGATCGAGTCCTGGCGGGATAAGACCGGCGAGGCCGGCGGGGAGGCCAGCTGGGAGGCCACCAGGGGCTGGAGCAGCTGTACCGGGGGCTGCGGGTGTAGTTGGCGGTGGAGTGGCCGGTGGAGTGGAGGTTGCGACTTGTGGTGTTGGGGCTGCAGCTACGATGCTGGCCAATGCGAGCTGGAGAAGAGTTGAAGAGCGCATGTTGACCAAAAAGAGGAACGAAAATGAGTGACAGTTACAGAGAGCGAGCGATAGGATAGGGCGAAAGAATATGAGAAAGAAATGCAGAAGGTTCTTGAGCTTTATCGCTGTCACACTCGGGGAAAAGCGTCTCGCGTTATATTACTCAACTATCCGCACCGCATCTATTGCTCCCATTTCTTGGAATCGGAAATTCGATTGCTATGTCGTTAGATGGCACCATAAGTAGGACACGAGAGGACCACTATCTCAGGGCACAATCATGAATGGGAATTATTCATGTTGTTAAGGCCGTAAGGTAATACTTTGAAAGTATGTACCACAGAAACTGTCTTCAATACCTGGGGAGACATGATTTTCCTATTGGGCAATGGAAAACATAATATAATAGGCATTCAGAGTTGCGCTCGTTCCCAATATAGTGATGTCCATATTGTTTTCAAATTGTGGATAAAGTCCGTGTGCTCCTGCGCAGAAGAAATGGGGTAGAATAAACAGTCCATGAGATTGGGTGCGTGCTGAGAAGGAAAGGTGAGAGTGGTAAAAATGATTTTCTCGAGTAATGATATTGCGGACGTAGTGGAAGACGCAGATTGTAACTCGGAGTACAAGTGGCTCATTTGCAACAGAAAGGATGTCTCACAAGACAGCATGAAAAAAAAGATGTTGAACCCGAACTGACCACCCTATGTGCACATAGAGATTTTGGAGCTTTCATTATCCAATTCGTACCCGAGTTGATGTTCGCAAATATTTATTTTGATGAATGTCATTGCCTGTGCTGGTGGGGTACGATGACTTGATGGCTCAAGACTTCGGGTGGAATTGGTGGTACGAGTCTCGAGGAACACGAGAAGTAGGAAGAGATTCAGCATTCAATAGCAGATGGCGAAGGTGGATGAATGTTAGAAGATGATCGGAACTCCAGAATTTTGCTCTGGAGGAAAATGGGGTAAAATCATTGTTTCTGCTTTGGGATTAGTCCGAGTCAATCATCGACGACAACGACAACTGATTCAGTTCGGTTTGAGAAACCAAGCTTTTCTTTAATAATCTGTGTCCGCTAAATGGTCTGGCTGACTCTCTTCTCGAAATACTCTTCTTGCCAGTTGAAACAAGTAGATGCTGTGAGTATCTTTAATACACTAAGAACCTCTGCCACAACTATATTTAATCAAGAGGCAGAAGCCCACTGGCCGAACAGACGTTTTGTTAAACTCTCGGACACTATTCGGACTTCAGTGGTGCTGAGAACTGGAGATTACTCGATACGAGGTAGTATCGGATTGTGTACTTCAAATTCAACCGCTTACGATCTAATCGAGTAATTCTACCAACATCGTAGTAAAACACATATTCACATTTCCAGCAATCGCAACAACCCTCCCCTTCACCATACCAAACTCTAACATTCTTCCCACCAAACCTCCTGCCGCACTTGCGGCTTGCTCCACTCCTCATCCCATTCACTCTCCCCGTAGCCCTCATACCCCACCGTCCCAACCCCACCCTCCTCCCCCGCAATCTGCTCAACCCAAAAAACGTTCTCATTACCCCTTCTAAGCCTAAAATATCTTCCCATCATCCACCCAGGATGTCTCTCCACAAATCCACTCCCAAAACAGTTCTCCCACTCCACTGCTGGCAATGTGATACCCATATCAGGGGTACCGTCCCATTGACTACTATCCTTCTTACCCATGATGTGTACAGAGGTAACGAAACCGTTATCGATACTCCTGAATAAGCGCGGAAGTATTCTTTCGAGGTCGTGCAAGTAGGAGGCGTGTTTTGTTACGCATTCTGCGACTGTGCAACTCTTACCAGGTACCATTCCCGCCATGTCGAGCTTGAACTGGCAACCGCCTCTGCTCCATATCATGTATTTGACGTACAGGTCCGGATTTACCCATAGTTCTTCAATTCGAAATTTTGAGTTCTTCGTCCACAAGGACCCGTTCCTGTACCCATCAAAAATATTTCTCCACAGTAGCAGTCGACGTTTGGCCATTCGATCGCGTGCGCGCAATCTTGGACTAGGACTTCTAGGTTTGGCGAGACCAGGAGGTGGTGAAGCCCCATGGGTTATTATCATGGGGTTGTTATCGAAGGCCCCCAACATGAACCAAGCCATATCGTCTTCGACGGGAAGATCTTCTTCTTTTGCCGCTTTAGTGGAAGCGAATGTTACAGTACCAGGTGGTGAAGTCTTGTAATGTTGTAAAAGAGGGAGAATATCGTAGTGCCCTTTCGTGAATGGTTCTATGTTGATTTCGACGGGCGTGTTGTCTCGTTTATTGGGAGCACCATTCTCTTCGTTTGGTGATAGATATGCGATGCCAGTATCTGTGGCTCCTTTCCATGTCGTTAAATTATACTTCATCACTTGGCTGGCTAAGTGCTGATCTTGAGAGTCGTTGCCCATGCTTGAGGTGGTGCTGCTTTCCATTATTAATACCGGATTGAATTTACTATGGCAGAGTTACTTTTTGTGTTTGTAAATATAATAGAAGTGCTTAAGTGAAAAAAGTACACGGACGATAGGAGAAAAAAAAAGGTCAATTATATGGCGAGACTTGTGTCTTATGAAGGTTTGAGAAAAGTTCGGTTCCAGCGTCTCAGTACCAAAACCATTTAACCAAAGAACGCGAAAAGAAGCTCAAAATCTCTCCTAGGCATGTTGCGCGATTTTCGTAACTCGTGTGACAGCGTCTCGTTTATATGTACATCCGTGCTACAAGAAGATGAATAGTTGAAAATATTAACATAAGTTCTGGAGAATGGAAATTAGCAATAGTGTAAGAACACCATGATCGCGTCCCCTCCGTAGTCCTAAGGCATTGCCAGCATGATCGGGCAACGACTCATCCGCAAGTGCAATAAAGAATCAGCTTCCTTTCCGCAGGCCTCCTCTTAATCAGCCTCTCCCCCTCCCCATCGAAATCCTTCCCCCACCCTTTCTTGGCCTTCCCCCGCCCCTCCCTCTCCCTCTCCCTATTCCTCTGACAACGATTTCCTTGCCATCACTAACACCAGAATCAACAACACCAGAATCAACAACCCCAGAATCAACAACACCAGAATCAACAATCCCAGAATCAACAACACCAGAACCAATAATATCAGAATCAACAACACCGTCCCATCTCCCACCGCTATTCTTAACCAGCTCTTCAAATTCTACTTCCTGAACAAGCGTCCCAAGCTCATCGACCTTGAGCGGAGAGAACCAACTTCCTAAAAGTAGGCTTTGCGTCGTCGAGGACAGATGCTGGGCAGCCCCGTGAAAGATTGGCGCAACCGGTGCAACCGGCGCAGTGGCCACTGGCGAGGGAGAAATTCTATAGAATAGCACCAGAGTGTGTGAGCGGAATTTGCAAAATGTAAAAAAGTATTTTATAATCGTACATATGTGGGTATGAGAAGTATGCAAATGCAATAGGCAAAAGGCAAAAGGCAAAATGAAGAGCAAGAGGGAGGAAGGTATGCAAAGAGACTCCGAAGTTCTCTCCAGATATCTTACACATCGACCATAGCTTCCGAACTGGGAGCTTGATCGTCTATAACGCCCAAAAGTCGTGCATACGGCACTGTCAGACGTTGCAGATCGCGATGTTTACCTAATGAAATGTTAGCGATACTCTCTCAAAGCAGAATTGTTGCAAAAAGAAATAAATAAACAAACCTAGTATAACAACAACATCCCTCAACAAATCCTCCCTCTTCCACCCCAACACATCCTCCCCGGACGCATTCCACCCCTTCCCCTTCTCCCTCTCCCTCCCTCTACCCGCATCCTCAACATCAACCTCCTCCCCACCTTCATCATCATATATCTCCCCCATAAGAAACCTGAGCAACTCCTCCGTCTTCCCCTTTAACCCCTCCGCCCCCAACCTTTTCGCATACATCTGCAAATAAACCTTAAACTCCATCTTCGCACCCAACACCAACGCCGCAGAGAGTCTATTTTCCAAATGCGCCACAGAGACATTAGCTTCGAATCCTTCGAACCCTTCTGCTACGAGGAGTTGTTTCACTAGGCGCGTGAGGTAGTAACTCCGGCCGCGGAGGAGGGATTGTGTTGATGTGTTGCGTTCGAGTAAGGGGACTATACCCGCGGAGAGGTTTTCGGGGGAGAGCTCGTCGTCTGTGTTTTTACCATTGGTGGGTTTGGGTATTGATGAGGAGGAGGAGGAGGGTTGGAGGTTGCCGACGGAGGAGTCTGTTGTGTTCCAGTATTGGGATGCGACCATCCACCATGCTTCACTGAGGCGTTGCCATGTATACATAGCGGAACTGTATGTGTACCCATCGCCGTTGCTCATTCCTATGACTATACAGCCTTGAGAGTTGAGGCGGGCGAAGACAATACCAGGACCGCCTGTGAGGTGTGGACCTTGAGATGCCATGGCGATATCTAGTATTGGGGCGACTGAAACGGGTGGGTGTGGTGATGATAGTGTTTTGAGGTTCCAGACGTGGCACATTCCTACAGCGGATATGCAGAGAAGATACCATCCCCGGCAATCCATTATTACGGGTTGTGCTTCCATGACTAGAGCGTTGAGGAAACGTCTTCCAGCTGGTGTCCACACATGGACAGAACCATCTTCGCATGATGCAGCCCAGAAATGTGAATTTCCTGTTAGTAACAATACCGCTTTTGGTAGATAATCTTGCCACTGCGATTGCCCATGCCGTGTACAGCTTATTCTCGTGGGATCTCTGTCTTGTGCTCGACCTGTTCTTGATGGTCCTGTTGCATTCCGTGCTTCCAACATGACCATGTCTTCAGCTTCGGCCCCTTGTTTAGGTGGTTCAGATCCATCTATTGTCCGCACTACTATACTCCGCAGTACAGGTACCGCGAGACGCACTTGCGATACTGTGAGTGATGGATTTATGATAGCTGGTCGGAGTGTTTCTGGTATTTCTCGCTCTGGTCTTGCGCCCATGTGTGGTGGTATGAGACCGTCTACGCCATTTAAGACTACCGGCGCAGAGCCAGTGTGTGGAAGCGTCCCTAATCTCTTCTCCGTCCGTCTCTCTTCGTCGCCTTCAATCTCAGCGTATTTGCGTTTGTTGCCTATGAGTAATGAAACCAGTCCACCCCTGGGTAGACCATCATATGGTTTTGATAAATCGAGTATTTGGTGTGGCGCGTCTCCTCCAGGTCGTGCGCCTTGCGAGCCCGTCCCGGCCATGAGTTGTGTTTGAGGGAGAGTTGATTCTCCGCCTGACGAAGAGATGAGTAAAGGTTTTAATCGCTTTTTGCCATTAACAATTTCTACTCGCTGTTTGAGTTGTGTGATTTTTAGGTCTTGGGGTGGTTGAATTGGTGGAGCTGATGCTCCGTTGGTTTGTGGTGCTCCATTTGTGATTGTAGAACTCACACCATTGGTACGAGGTGGGTTGCTAATTGTTCCATTTGTCACTGGAGTTGGTAGTAATGCGCCATCGCCCATGAGTTCGCCCATTCTACCCTGTACGGCTTTCTGCTCGTCTGCTTTGCTTAGCTCTTCTAGTCGAAGAGCATCTGTGCCTTCTACCACGCCTGCCTTTCTGCCAGCACCGTATTTGGTCAGTGCTTTTTCGTTCTCTTGAAACGAGGCCGCGTAGCCAAGTTCTCCCGGCTCAAATACTGCTGCCATAATTCCACCATCCAAGCTCGTCATAAAAAGCGTTTCGCCATCTGGTCTCCACGCTAAGTCTGTAATGGGTTTTGCGCATAGTTCTTGAGTTACAACAAATGGTCTTGCAAAGCTCGTATTCCAGACACTCAACGTCTTGTCTTGTCCGGCGCATGCAATAACGGTGACGGATGGTATGGTGGGATTCCCGTGCGCATCCATAAGTGAGGGTTTCATAGGTTCTCGGTAGAACATTCGAGGTGAAAATACGCAGACTTCAACAGGACCTTCATGACCAATCAGATTGATATCGCTATCCCAACTCCCTCGATTGACTATAGCTACAGAGCTGACGGGTCCGTTGACAGCATTAGCCGCCGCTATATGATTTCCATCTGGCGACCAAGAACATCGTCGAAAATATGTGGTGAGAGGTGAATTTGCAAAAGGTGCCATTACAGTCGTTTCCAGCATAAAATTGTTGACCTGGTCGTGGGCAGTGGCATTTGGAAGAGGAGAGGTAAATCGGAATATTTTGATAGACCGGTCGTCACTGGCGGTCGCAAAATACTTGTTCGCCGGATCGAAAGTAATGCCCTTGACATGGCTCTGATGTTGGGAGAGCGTCTTGAGCTTTTCAAAGGTATGTCCTGACCACACTACGACCTTTGAATCTAGTCCTACTGAGACAAGTATGGAGGAATCAAAGGACCATCCCAAGTCTTGTACATCGTTATCATGACCAATGAGACGGCGGAAGACTCGCCAATTCTCGACAGGTGGAGGTTCGTTGGAGCCTACACAGGATTGTCAGTATTCCATTCCACCTCTTCACAACAACCTACGCACCGAAGGTATGAGCATTCGTAGCAGGGTTTGGATCTAGGTTATAAACGCAAACAATCTTATCATCTGCGCCAGATGCTAGGTATTTATTATTCCCCGAAAACCGCACAGTATGGATAGTGCCCGAGTGTGTACTAATAGCGGCGAGTTGTTTTGGCTTCGTAAATTCAGGATCGTTTGAGTTGAGAATGGCCTCGACGGACCATATTCGAACATGAGCATCTGTCGCAAACCCATCAGTTCGAGTATTAAAGTGAGAATTAATATTTTATATACCTCCAGCAGCAGTGACTAAGCGTGTTCCGTCAGGGGAGACATGGCAACTGTAGACTTCATGATCGCGGAGTTCACCTATTTATTACAACATGTCAGTTCTTGTCTTCGCGTTTCAGCATTGCGGAGGGGAACTTGGGAGCTATTCATACCGCCGTGGACCAACCATAAAGGTTTGATCAAATGCATTTTGGGTTGGTGAAGGTGTATGGCAGCTTCATGCCTCCATGCGCTCGGAAGTTTTCTGTTGGTTTGTGATCAGACGTTGAACGATTGTTTGAGACAGAATCCCTCTTGCTGTTTCCTGTCGCGAGAGTTCCGTCGAACATGTGTCGCGCTTGCCTTAAAAGGTGATCCCTGCAATGGAAGTTAACCCCAGAGTCTTGGCTTACATATGACTTACCTGCATTTTCATATCTGTAGCTATTTCATGTCCTCACTGCCTTGTAGAATTGTATACCATAATCATGGGCCTCTCCGATTTCGAGCGTAACCTCGCCGAGAGCAAGCCCAAGTCTCGTAAAAAGCGCGAGAGAAGCAGAAGCAGGAGTAGGGAAGGGCATCACAGCCACTCCACGGTATGCCATTTCTGTCTCCATACTAGAATATCATCGACATTGAATCTAATCTTGATTATAGCACAGCAGCAGTAAAAAGCATCATCACCGGTCCTCCCGCCATGAAGACGAAGACGGTAGACGTCGCAGTCATAAACGATCTAGACATTCTCATGACAAGGAGCGCGACTCGAATGACAGATCACATCGCAGAAGTAGAGAAACCAAAGAGAAACCCAAAGAATTAGAGTCTACGGTGGTAGATGAAGATGGTGAGGACGATTGGGTCGAGAAGGAGTCTTTTGCGGCGCCGCCAAATGAAAGTACTCTGGATGAATTGCTCGAGGATGCATACGATAAGACTGCCGAACGCGACGCTTGGATGGAAGCGCCCTCTTCCATGGGTGTGGATTACGTCCAGAGAAGGAAACAGGAGAGAAAACCTCAGTATATGACCGCTACTTTAGATGACCATAATCGCAAAATTCACAAGAATGAATTGGTTTTAGGTGATGGAACTGAACCACAAGGTGAATTGGATAAATCTGCCTCTCACGACATAAACTACGAATTTGGTGATTCAGGTTCTGCATGGCGTATGATGAAATTGAAGGGTGTGTACAGGGAAGCAGAAGAGTCAAAACGACCAATTGATGAAATTGCAATCAAAAGACTGGGTGGGCTTCGAGAATTCGATGATGCAAGAGAGGAAGAGACGGAACTTGATCGACGAAGCATGTATGGGAAAGGCTACCTGGGGAAGCTAAAGCCTAGTGGTGAGCTATTCGAAGAGCGCAAGCTGAAGGAAGGCATCCACAGGGAGGCTACACGACCAACAGCCGCATCATCACCACCACCTCAGGGACAAATACTGGAAGAACTCCCTGGACCTACTGGACAAATCCTTGACCAGACCGGTCTCAATAAATTGAAGGCCCAAATGATGAAAGCCAAATTAAAGAAAGACCCCAAAGCTGCAGCTCTCGAAGCCGAGTATAACGCCGCTGTAATTGCTTCTGCCGATCGCAAGGACTCTGAGATTGTAGTCTTAAATGCCATGGATAATCGCATGCTGGCTTCTGGACGTGCCGGCGAAACGATTGCCCTGACTAACAAACGAGGCCTCGAACGCGGCCTTGTCATGGAAAATGAAGACATGAGTATAGAAGATATGGTTCGACAAGAGCGCCGAACACGAAACCAAGGCGAAGGCATGGCGTTTGCAGAACGTATAGCCAAGGATGCGAAGTTCGATAACGACTTGGATTACATGGATGAAAATGCAGCGAAACTTTCCAAGCACGTTCAAAAGTCCACGGTCAATCTTCGATCTACCGCAATTGGAGATTTCCAGAAGATGAATAAGATACTAGATAATTGTCCACTATGCCACCACGAAGACAAAGGTGAACCGCCAATAGCGCCCATACTATCACTCGCAACAGGAGTATACCTCACTTTACCAACCGCGCCCGAAATCTCCGAAGGAGGCGCATGCATCATCCCCATCCAACACCGAACAAACCTACTAGAATGCGACGATGACGAATGGGAAGAAATACGCAACTTCATGAAAAGCCTAACGCGCATGTACCACGACCAAGGCCGCTCAGTCCTCTTCTACGAAAACGCAGCCTTCCCCCACAAAAGACGTCACGCAGCCATGTCCGTCATCCCCCTCCCCTACTCCCTCGGCGAAACCGCCCCCGCCTTCTTCAAAGAAGCGATACTCTCCTCGGACGAAGAATGGTCTCAACATAAAAAATTGATAGATACGCTTGCTAAATCAAAGGAGGGAATGGGTAAATCTGCCTTTAGAAGAACGCTTATTAAGGAGGCACCTTATTTTCATGTTTGGTTTACGCTTGATGGGGGGCTGGGGCATGTGGTTGAGGATGGGGGGAGGTGGCCTAAGGGGGATTTGTTTGCTAGGGAGGTGATGGGGGGAATGTTGGATGTGGGGCCTGATGTTGTGAAGAAGCAGGGGAGGTGGATTAGGAATGATAAGAGGGTTGAGGGGTTTAGGAAGAGATGGAGGAAGTTTGATTGGACGAGGGTGTTGACGGAGGGATAAATCAAATCTATCGACAGCGGCTCTGCGCACGTAGCCGTGTCAAACTATCGTTCGCGGGATCCTGAGGTCACACAGGTTGGACACACTTGATAGTCTTGTACAAGTGTGCTACTTGCCCATCGATCACCATCTAAGAGCTGCTTTGACTTAAATTTAAGCCGGATAGTTGACTCCATGTCCCGCAAAATGGATTGTTCATTCCACAAATGCCTACACCCGCTCACTATCTGAACGGAGACTTTTACAGGTGACAGCCAGGCCTTAATATCGCCATGTATTTCTCTGATTGGAACAACAAATGGTGCTAGATTCAATTGTCCCGTATAACAAGTCTTGCTTGAGGGACCTACCTATCTGTAAAGAACTCGCTGGCTATCAAGGTTTAGCATTTTGTTCTTCGTACATCTACTTGCTCAAATTATATCTGGGACTGTTCTTAGTCGATTCAGTCTTGATGATTATTCTTATTCATTCCAAAATCTTCGCCTCACCATGCCAAAACTCCCTATCTTTTCCATCCTAATCACTTACGCCATCCTCTCCTTACCAACTTCAGCATTCCCATCCAACCCCAACCCAACCTTTAGACCCGTCCCTCCCAACGCAGGCACCATCCCCGAAGCAATTACTTCAAACAATCTCAATGCCACAACTCCCACATCACCACAAGGAGGAGTTGCCCACCTATACCTCTATGCATCCAAAAAATGCAAGGGCCATGGCCGGCAAGCTATTGTAGATGAAGGGGTATGCTACCCCGACGTATCGAGAGGGATGAAAATTGATTTCATAGATGATTACTGTGTTGGTATGTTTTGCTTTTCCTCCCTTTGATTAAGTGTCTTGTGCATTGTGTCCTGATCCTTTTCGGGAGTATGGGGCTTGGCTTCAATGGGCAAGGCCCCATTGAATTACTTACTGATACTTGTTATGTATGCAGTTAATACATTTACATCGCCGGATTGCAGTGGCGGGTCGTGGTTCTTCAACGGAAAGGGGGGATGTTGGGATGTGACGAGAGGGAAGATGCGGTCTTTCAAGGTTTTCTGTTGATAATGAGGGCTGTGGTGTTTCTTGAAAGGTGGGTAGTTATCTATGTGGTCGGATGTTTCTCATGTCATTGCTCTCTAGCTGGTCCTGGGTGAATCGAGAAACAAGAATACAATACTTGATAGAAAGCTACGGGCATTTTATGTGCAATGTACTATCATGGCATTTCATGTAGAGATCTTTCTGCAGCGAGCCAGAAGCGAGTGAATGACAGTTTTGACGAAGTAATATGCGATATACGCTTTACGTTGACGACCTTAAAAAATCGCCGATTCTGACACTCTAGGCTTACTCCGAACATCAATATTTATCCTCGCCCTCAACGATCCGATAATCCTTAAACTTAGTTAAATGTCCTTCCTGAGATTAGGGCGACAACTCTTACAAGTTTGAACTTTATCTACGTGTTGGTGGTTGAAATATTGCTGCTGTAGTACTCCACCTTCAAGTGCCAAAAATGGGCTAAGGTATCTTTTAGTCACATGTAGATGATACGGTCTGTGGCATTTTTGCTGCGGTGAGGCTCAGCCTCACAAGGCCATTTTGTGTCTTGGCGGTTGGAAGTGGACCCTGAGTTGGGGATTCGGTTGTAGCGAATCATAAAGCCGTATTTTTCTGGACGCTGCTGTACTCTGCTGTACTCTCCTCGTCCTCGTCCTCGTCTCCTTCCCTAAATGACTCCTATGGTCACCACTTCAAGATCCCGTTAACACAAATATCCGCACAGTTCTCGTCATGTCGACTTCCAAATTGTCAACTCTCCCACCAGAGCTCATCTGTCGCATCTTCCAGTCTCTGGACGACTTCTCCGTTGTTTCTGCCCTTGCTCGAACAGCGCGGCTTTTCTATGCCATCTGGCGAGAGAATCCAACGTCCATCTGCGAAGCTGTTGCTGCTCGTGTTATTGCAAACTACACCGACGCGATGCGATTATTAGACATACAGGAGGCAGCTGTTGGTATGAATCATTCCAAGGAGGACCCCAAGCAGAGAGCTACTAGGCGAGCCAAGTCACTTATTTCCAACGCTCGCTGCGCGTCCGCTGCTACTGATAGCTGGATCAATATTTGTCAGGTCCATGAATGTTTTGACAGAGGAGAAGAACATCCACAGATGAGACCATCCGAAATTGCTCGCTTCCAACATGCTCTCTATTGTGTTTGGGCTATCGGGGTAATGGGGACCACTCCACACATGAAGGATCGGGCAACGGCACTCCTCCGTGCATGCAGTCCGCGAGAGTTGTGCAGACTCGAAGAATTCGACAGGTGGGCTACGTACTTCAATGAGAACGATTTCGGGTCTCTGGGCCTTGACTTCAATGACGAAGTCTGGACAACTGGCTGCGAATTGGTTTCGACACGTTGGATGGCTTATCAAAATGGAAGGCATGGATTGTCAATTCCTGATTACACACCATTCAATTTTTTCGCCTTCTACGACACCACTCAAAGATACGTCGACTTGCATGAAGGGGAGGGAGTGAAGGGTGGAGCTCTCGAAGAACGTTCACAAAATTGAATCAAATCATCAGTACTGGCTAGCATAATCTTTCAGCGCAAGTTTCTTCCCCATACCCCAAAATCGAACAGACCTCAAATCAAAACTCTTTACCAAAAACTCTACCTCAACATATTCCTCGCAACGGCCAAAACTCGTATAGTCTCTCCTTCTCCCGGCCGTTCGGCAATATTTCTCTGGTCTCATTCCGTCAATTGACTATACAAATTTTTTCCTCATAATAGACTACTCTCACCCAATCAGTAGAGCTATTGGTATCGCATTTCACTCAAATTACAAGTGCCTGTGCTTGACGTAATGAGAAATGTGATGAGAGAACCTCAAGACTCAACAAGTATCCAAGCGGCAGCATAAACAACCTAAGGGAAAAAATTCACAGTCGACGACACCGTTCGTCGCCCTCGCTATTGTGTGATAACTCGTGGCTCTATTTCGGGCTTCATCCTCGAGAACTATCCCCTTCAATCGCACCCCAATTAGTTCTTGATAACATTCCAATTTCGATGATCAATGTCAATTCAGATTTGCAACTGTGCCGAGCAGCAGTGGGAGGATTCAAAGCACGCGCCCGCGCCAGTAATCGTAGCGAGTGTCCGGTGTTTGCCGCAAGGCTGAGTAGCTACTTGCCACACAACCTAGCTATTCTACGCGCGCGGCTTTAGTTACCCGTATTTGGCTAGGGCATAAAAGCAAAAGACCACATCTCAAAGACAGATCGTGTAAACTGTCACTAATAGTCATTATCCACAGTTTCATCCGTTGTCAACAATTCGAGACTGGGCCCAATTCGGCATATTACATATGGGCCCTTCTGTCTCCTTTCACGGCTCTTGAGTGGATGAACGGGTGTTACCATATTAGAGCCCACGAAACGAAGAATCAAATACCTACAGCGGCTGAGCACTACCTCTACACCTCTTGCCGTCTTCGACGAGAATGGATCTTTTGGACGGACTCGACGATTGGCTTCTGATGCTATCATAGAATGCGGCGAAGCGGGAACTTTGCCATGCTCTGTGCGTTACCAAAACAGGTTGAAAGTAACCTTCTAGCGAGTTCCGGAGGACTGTACACCATGGCAAGAGGAATACTTATGTCTTTGTGCCCACATAGAGCGCTTGCTATTAGCCTAAACTTTGGTCAGCCTATGAACATGGTTTTCCACGACTTCGTTTCGACACGGCGCAGTAATTATGTGCGCATAGTTGGTGGCGTGGCATTGTGCACGAAAACGCAGAAGTTCAAAGAAACGCCACCAGTCTGAAACAAGCATCAAGGCGATAAGATAGCGTACAGGCGAGGCTCTGATCTCAAGCTTATTATTGGTATCCCTCGCCGTGCAGACCGGTCCGCACATGCAGTTGTTGCCGCGTGATCGCTCATACAGGAACTTCAGCCTCATATATACAAACCATCAGCAGCCAACAGACTGATCCACAACCCACAGCACTAGCTAAAACCTTAGACCACCAACAGCCCAAGAGCCCAAAAGACCAACAGACCAACAAACCAATAGACCAACATATCGACATACCAACAAGCCAACAGACCGACAAACCAAAAACAAGAGCAACACAGCCTATACTACGGTCTAATAACAGGCCAATGTTGGTTGCAACACCAAGGGCTGTGCCTCAGAATGTTGACCATGTTGAGGTAAGTTGTCAAGATGATTGTATTTAAACCCCCAGTCGCCCCTTCCTTCCATGAATTACAATCCAAACACTTCATTATACCTCCAGTCTTATCTTCGCTGCTTTATTACATCGCATATTCGTATATCATCTATACTATATACTTTTCTACGCTAGGAAAGATGATCCCCCTATTACCGGCCCAAAAAGCCTTTCGAACTACAGCTCTCCTTTGGGTACTCTTTGTCTTTACTACTTTCTTGAACCCTGGATTCGCCGCTCCGCAACCAATTCACGGTCTCAAGCTTTCTCCACGTGTACTTCGTGGAACTAATGCAAATAATGCACCAGGACTCGGGATCGAAATCGAGCAGGGAAGCATTGTCATCGTGGGGAAACGCAAGCTAACACCAGAAGAACGAGAAAAGATTAAAGGTGCCGAGATAACCCCTATTGGCTTTGCTGGGGGTGCAAAGACTAATTGGAAGCTTACGGCCGAGCTTGGAGCCCCTGAACTCTTCCCGGAGGCCATTGTTGATGGGACAAAAAATATGGTTGGAGACCATGAGACGGCAGGCATTGGAGAAGAAATCTACAAATACTTTGTATGCTTGCCCATTCCTCCATGCTAATCCCTCCATCGCCTCTTTGCTGATTCATTCTGTTCTCTAGAAAGACTGGGGCCCATGTGAAAGCAAAGACTGCAAGGTTTCTATCAAAGACTTCGATAACCTTGGTCCGTGGTCCGTCACATGGCCCAAGAAAGACCCAAGGGACCTCACCAAATTTCCATTCACTAATCAAGTTACAACTGCGATGCCCCTGGAAGCCGTTCTACAGATTTTGAGCGACACTAAGAACAAAAAACAAAATCCGCTCGCCAGTGATGGGGCGCTCGATGCAAACAAAATCAAGATACTGACAAAAAATAATTTCAAGTCTTTCAAGAAGATAAAGCAGGCTGATATCACTGATGAATTTCTTGGCTTCTTCTCACTCCTGTCCTCCTACTGTGTACTGGCCCATGCTAGTAACCCCAAAGAAGGCCCCAAGAGATTGATTCCGGTCATGCCGCGCACCGATTTTCTTGCTCAGTACTCCACGTTCATCGAACCGAAGTTAAAGGAACAGCTCTCGGACAAGAAGACAACCTTGTATGATATCATCGAGAAAGCCTCTGGATCAAGTGGCAAGCTTGCCCAAGATCAGTTCAAGTGGAAATCACAAACACCAAATCCGATCAATGAGGACTGGGCAGGCAAGAAGGACGACCTCGAAAAAGGAAATCTACAAGTGGAGAAGTTCTTGGACTACCTGCAGGGATACGATAAGAAGAACAAGAAGGCAGTACCTCAAATGGACCTTGTGAAGCTTATGGACAGGGCACTGCGCCATGGCCAAGTTGGAGGCTTTGATGGCAGAATGGAGCCGATCCTGGGAACATCTAAACTTGTTCCTATCTTCGAGTTTCGCGAGCTTAAAGGTGTTCTAGGGGCTGAGCTCGGAGCTGCGATGGGGTCCTATGAAGACAAGGTTATCGATTATCACAAACAGTCCGCGAAGCGCGGTATCGATATTTCAGAGGCCAGCGAAATGTTGGCGGATGAATAGATGCAACGAAGCAGCAAAGCAATGCTTAAGGTTAAAGCGAGCAATAGAGGGTATAACAAATGGAAAAAGGGTTGGGCGGCGCAAAGGGCTGGAATGGAATAACAATGTGCAAATAGAACATAGAGGATGGTTGTGGTGTTTGGTATCATTTTTATACTCGAATTTCCTTCGTAGAGTCTTTTGTGGTAGACGTGATGGGCATCCGACCTAAGGCCTATGGGCACAGCAATACAGGTAGCGTTTTTGTGCTTAAGAATTTAGAATCTGTGGCAACCACGAAATGCATAATTCTACTACGCTGTAAAGCTGTAATCTTATGCTCCTCACTTCGCTGGTTTGGGGAGGTAGAGTGATACTCTCAACTCCGCGCGGACCGCACGTATCAAGGAATTGAAGATAGTTCGTTTCAAAGCGTTAAGTACAGTCAAAAACTTATGGTCAAGCACATACGGCCATAGGTGGCAGAATACTCCAGTCCCCGTCCGCTCACTGATGATAAGCTGCCAACCGACGGACTAGTAGTTAGGTGGGTGACCACTAGCGAATCCCCGTTGCTGTATGTTTTTGTCTTTTTGTCTTGTTTGTCTTCTAAGGGAATGCGTCATGGAGTCAGTCTCCTGAAAACTTTATTAAATAAGACTTCGACGGGTTTGAGACTGTCAACGGCAGCGCCAGCCCTCATGAACTGATTCCTAAAATCACAACCATCCCACCTGCGAGTTAAAACACGCCTCCTTTCAGAAACGAAGCTTCATATACTCTCTTCACTATTTTGAACAATTGGAGCAAATTCGCGTTGCGTTCCGCTCCAGCCTCTTCTCTAACTCTTTATCTTTTGCTAAGCATTTCAGCACCCTGATAGCTATCTGGAAACTAAGCCTGCGTTGCATATAAACTCGGAGCCTACTAACCCGCCGAATTTGCAATGCACCCAGCGTAGTAACCTCTCCTTGATCCCGTTATTTTGTTATGGTATCTCTCACAGCTCACTCGTATTGGTGACAACAGTACGCTGGGTTTGAGGCATCCCGGCGCACTTAAGACCTGTTGTTGGCTCCAACCTCGAAAGTGGCTGACTAAGAGATTGTTTTTAAGACTTAAGAGTGGTGTACTTCTTGCCAACTCGTTCCCGTCGTTGCCGGAAGTACTTAGCAACCACGCCTCCAAACAAAACAAGAGAATAAACAACAAAGGGAAGAAGACTCGAAGTACTTTTGAAGAAAGCCCCAGCGCCACCTTTACTAAGCGTATCATCTCCGTAACCCACGAGAGACGATATAACTAAGCTGAGCACGAACAAGAAGTACCACCCACGGTTCAACATCCTCCGCCAAACTCCTGGTCTCTCGTTGCGAGTATAGTAGTACCACCAGCAGCCGCTGAAGAACATGATACTAAGCACAATCGTATCATAAAGAAATGCGAACGCCTGAACAAGGAGCTTCCTCCCCATTATCGATAATGCTTCCCTTGGGATCTTGTCGAGGCCGTCTGCTCGAATGTCTGAGAGCAGTGAGCGTGCCTCAAAGCTGAAAATAGCTGACGCAAGATGAAGTGCGAGACTGATTGCCAGCGAGAGCCACCACGCCAATCCTCTGAAATAAGGCTTTGTGATCTTGCGGGCGACATATGTGAAAGTAGCTGGAAGGAATAGCGGGATAAGGACAGTGATGACGATTAGCACAACGGTCGCTCCTACGAATGAACCGGGCGTTGGCGTGATCCAGTCATCTTTTGAGTTATTGTTACTAGTTGTGGTGTTGGCGAATGCTGTGAAGGTTCCATTCGTCGTACTGCCAGTGATAGTGGTGATCGGGTTTGGCACCGTTGAGCCTTTCATACTGAAATATGCCTGAGCCATTGTTAGCGATGTGTCTTTGCGGCTCCCCAGTGACATTTCGGGGGTACGTACTGATACTACGCTCGCAGAAAGAAAAATCGATGCTAGTACCGTCAATATCACAGTATTCCGAGATTGTTGCATAGTTCGTTGTTCAAAGACCTAAGCATGGAAATCAGCCGTATTACCGTATCATCGGATTGCCAGTGCTACCATCGAGCGCGCAACTCTTAAAATCTGCTTTGCCCGTAAAGTCTCATTCTCGACGTCGTTACATGCAGCAACAATCGAGGGTACCCATGGTGGTGACTGTTGCATATGCCAACCAGCTGGCAGTTTTTGACATCTCTCTTTAAGCGCGTGCACTAAACGCACATGGTATTCGAAATGATTGATGGCCATCTGGCATGCATTCGCATAAGAAGCGCTCGGTTGGGCTGTATTTTTATATTTCTGCTGTGAGATTAGAGGCTGTCAACACTAGTGGAAACAAATCTCCGTACCGTTTCATCAAACCACTTCATGGCGTCGCGCAGCGATAGTCGAGTATCATTGAGCCCTATCATATATAGGTATTTCATGAGGTCGACCCAATACACTATCAAATTCTCCTGTGTTGCTAATAGCTTCACACCGCACTTCAAGGCCTGGGCCATGCTCCAATTAGGGACTAAGACAATCGAAGTCCAGGTAGCTTGGCCATTGTTGAAAGAACCCCAAATCGCACATCGGAGTGCATTTGGGAGTGAACCGTGCGGCTTCCAGATGTCCATGTATTGAAACTTTCTATCGACACAAGGTAGTCCACCAGGAAATTGAAGCGTCATGGTGGAGGTCTCCGATAATATAGAACATTGAAGAGAGCTTGACTCGACTGAGGACCAAATCGGATTCTCGGCCGGGGCTGGAGACGAGGTGTTGAAATCTTGAACTACCAGAAGATCACCTTTCGAGAAAAAACGTTAGTGGTGAAAATGTTAGTTGCTCAATGATGTGCGTACTCTCTGCTATATTCGCCAATATAGGTGCCAACACCGCACTGTTATCACCGAGGTGTGTTTTCAGCAGATGGTACATATCAATCATGGAGATATTCGAGCCTTGGTACATAAGAAAAAGGAATACTACAACGGCTGATTCGCAGATTTCGCTTGCTTTACGACGGGCGCTACTTGCGAACAAGTCGTTCGAGCGCTTTGCTTTTGGCCGTATTCCATCGGCTTTCGAGCAGATGTACAGATGAGACAGTTCAGAGTCGTCGGAAGACTTCTAGAATCCAGTCAGCCAAACATCAGCGACGTTCCAATGCGGATATTACCTCTCGCGATTTTAACTCCCAAAATGCTTCCAAGCTGCTGAGAGCCTCAATCTCATCGCCAACATCGCGTCCGAGCTTTTGTTGTAAGATATGAACGTACTGTAGTGAATCACCATGAGAATAAATGCTTTGGTGTGTCCAGAAGTACTCCATCGCAGCACATGCTCTACGACCGCTAGTGACCACCCATTTGGTCACATCTTCTGCTGTGCAGAGCGCATCGTGGCGGGGTTTATGACTGCCTTTGCTGAAAGTAGAGCAATTACGGTCAAGGCCATCAAGTGTATTCTTTACTGTCTTAAGAATATCGAGCGCAGTGGTTGCTTTAGGTTCGCTTGCGGTCATGGCGGAGTTCAGTGCTGTCGAGAAAGTAGTAATCTAGGAAAGATAGGAGCACTCATCAATGCGATATGTCGATGCCTTTTCAACTGCGCCATCTTGAGCCGCAATTGCACAGAACGCAGGAGTCGCACATGTTGAAGGGTCAACCCACAACCACTCGTTGCATCTTCAGCCGCGGAAGGCAGACAATTGCGCCTTGTGCTTTGCTAAGCGCTCAGTCGCAGTTTGGCCGTGCTCTGCGCCAATCACAACCTGCATGAGGCGGCCTGCATGTCTGCATGTTCGGCGGCAACATAAAGCCTTACCGTGCGAAAATAATAGCAACCGCCTGTCGAGACACTTGTGTGCGGTAAGTTAATCTTGTGTGCGGAGTTGGGCGCTCCCGCGAGCAGTAGGTGTCCCTTGATTTGTTCTCAACCCTTCACCCTTTCATCTTTTTTCCAGACAGACGGCATGAAAGGTATATGTATAAGTTAGTACGGCCACCGGTGAAGGGCTGATGGAGTGCTCCGTTTGCCGGACTTAACGAAAATTGAGACTCAGCACTCGCTTGCTTGCAATGCTCTATCCGTCACACCCTGCGGGACTCTGAAAACCGGCATAATACAGTGCTTAGTCTTTTCTACAGGTACTAACACTTGTCGTCACCCCATAACAGAAAATGACACTGGTCTTTATATCCCACTACAGTCATCGAAGTAAAAATGTCCACTAGATAGCTTGACCATCTGAAGTCCCTCAAATGATTGAGACCGGTAATTGTCGTGCAGACTCAATCAAGTAGGCTCTATGGCATGGAGTACGTTTGGGATCACGAGCATGCACGAACTGGTCCCAGCTATGAATATTTTCGCGGCGTTACAAGGCCGACCCGCAAAATCGGTTGGCCTATCCCTGAACCCCATTGCTTCCCAAATTCAGTCAATTGTTATCACTTCGATTTTCCTCTTTTTAGTAAGTTGAGTAGCTTTGTTGACTGATGGAAAGCCTCGGGGATTGGCAGGGGCATGCTGTTGAGCTGATGCGCTCGCCTTGTGGCCATCCCAATCGAGAGCCTCGTCCTCGTCCTCATCATCTTCTTCATCTTCACTTCCGTCTGCACTTTCCTCGTCATCGTCATCGTCATCATTTGAAGATTCATCGCCATTTCGACCGTCGCTTCGTGCCACTTCTCTCTGTACTGAAACTACAATCCGATCTCTTCCCACACCGTCGTTATCCTCATGCAAATCGCAACCGCCCAAGTAAAGACCATCATACTCGGTTCCATGCTCCGCCGGGCCAGCATAATCAGAAGCTTCTCGTCGCTGGCTATTTGTGTGACGTCGGGCAGCTTCATTTGCGCTCTTTTTGTTGGTGTGGACACTGATAAACTCCCCTCTGCCAATTTCATCTGTGTGATGGGTGTAATCACGACGAATAACGACGTATACGAAGGCCGTGTTTCTGAAACATCTTAAGAACAGAAACTGAACATGATGTATAGGATATATTCAAGAGGTTGCTGTTCAGCAGTCGCAACTCGGAAGACGCGACTGGCGTGTGGTAAACGATGATATGACGTGCATTTTGGCTGATCTAGTGTGTCAGATGTGGTTAGATAGTTACAACTGATCACGAATAATATGTTCGTTTTTGAGACTCGATGTGTCAATGAACACACCCCATGAAATTTCACTATTGATGATGTGTAAAATTCTATAGCACATTCGACCATGTCCATAGGTTTTCAACGTTCAAGTGAATTAACAAGTCACGTGTGAACCGCTTTTCTATAACCTACCCTGCGTTGCGTTCGCGGTTTCTTCCTTTATTAAGTCTGGTCACTCCAATTGCATGCACTCCACAAGGCGTCTTCACCAAACCACCAAAGGTGCCTACATCCATGATCATAACCGGAGGGCTTTATAAACGCCGAAACCTCACAACAATATCCCGCAGGAGAGCAAAATGGCGATCGAGCCAATTGCTTCCGTTAAAGAAGACTTCTTTAAGAAATTGGATAGACTCAATGACATCGAAGATGACTCGGTGATTGATGAAGGTCGCCTTGCATCGGAGTCCTTCCTTGCTCGCGCTAGGAATGTCACTCCAAAGCTCCCGTCTGCCTTAACAGGAGGCAGCAGTCGTAACACGAGCCTACAGCAGTCAAAAAAGCTCAAAGCATTAAATGCATCAAGAAGTAGTCGTGACCCGCCCACCGCTCAAAGAATCCATCGGACTACATCTGCACCCATTGCATCCACTTCAATGGATCCTTCTACAGGAAATGACGGCAAGAACAGTCGTGAGCAGATACGTCCAACACAAGTTCACATACCAAAGTCGAACCTCATTGCATCTCCACCAAAATTGAAACATACTACTTCTGCTCCCCCAATATCTTCAAAGTCATCAGCTATGCCCTCATCTACCGCTCCCAAGTCCAGTGCGAAAAGGAAGCGTACAGATGAAACCCCTATGGTTCCAGAGGCACAACGAATATTCACTGGACTTTCATTGTGTAAAACCTTATTGCGAAGCTTCTGAGATCAATTATGACTAATCATGTGATTAGACTTCTTTCCCAACTCGGACGCCAACAAAGTCCGTAAAAGACGAATTGAGAAAGCAAAAGAGTATGGGGCGGTATGGACGAAGGTTTGGAGCAACAACGTCACTCATGTGATCGTGGATAACAAAATGACCTACCAAGAAGTCACGAAGTTCCTGAAACTGGATACTTTACCTGTAAAGTAACGTTGATCCTATGTTAGACTGTGGTGCTGACCTGACGAACGCAGCCAGAGATCATTGTCGTAAATGAGACGTACCTATTCGATTGTATATCGTACCACAACCTACTAGATCCGAAAGCAAGGTATTATGAGGTACCGGGTATGCCCACGTCGTCAACAGTCGTTGAAGTCGCCAAACTTTTGCCATCGGAGCTTTCTTCTCTGAATTCTTCATTACCTCTCAAGCCAGCGAAAAATGACATCCAAATCCTTGATACCCCCTCGGCATCAGTTGAAAGTGGTGATGTCCATCAAGGCCAAAACGACCCAGCACAAGACAATTTGTTAAGCCCAGCTAACGGAACACCTAATGAGCCCGAGAATATTTCTTTTGGCTATAACGACGAGCTGAGTGCTATAATGAAAGAATCCCAGAGTCTTAAACACATTGTAAGTCGTGCATCAAAATAAACCGCAAGTATGCTAAGTCACTGTATTTCAGCCTGTCGATCTCGAAGATGAGGACGATACTGCCTCACTGGCAAATTCAGAATCCGATTCAGACGATGACTCCAAGGGAAATCCTTCCACAAAGCCCAAGAAGAGTTGGCAAGAAAATTTTCAGTGCATGGACAAGCATGACGGTGCAAACACAGACGCAAACCCGAACAGTGAAACCATCGAGATCCTCCAACAAATGTCTGAGTTTTACGACCGCATTCGGGATCAATGGCGTACACTTGCGTACAGAAAGGCGATTGCATCACTCAAGAAGCAATCCCAACGTGTCATTTTCCAGGAAGACGCGGTCAAACTTCCATTTGTCGGCCATCGAATTGCGGCAAAAATTGAAGAGATAGCACTTACTCGTGGGTTACGACGACTAGACAATGCGAAGTTGGATCCTCATGATCAAGTCTTGCAAATGTTCATGAAAATATATGGAGTAGGAATTTCTCAGGCTTCTCAATGGGTGCAACAAGGCTATCGTACTCTTAAAGATCTCGAGAAAAGCGCAAAGCTGTCCACAAACCAAAAGATCGGCATCGCCCATTACGATGATCTTCAGCTACGAATTCCACGGGCAGAGGTCGAACACCATGGAGCTGTTGTAAGAGACGCACTGCGGCAAATGGATCCAGAATTCCAGGTAACAGTAGGAGGCTCATATCGTCGAGGCGCTCTCTCGTCTGGTGATGTTGATCTCATCATAACTCGGCCAGGAGCTGATGCGAGATCTTTGAACATAAGTGCCATTGGGACTCTAGTTCCAAAACTCGAATCGGCAGGATTTCTCGTTGCTGCGTTGGCGAAAACGAGTAAAGATACTGGATCGAAATGGCACGGATGTTCGAAACTGCCTACATCAGATGTTTGGCGGCGTATTGACCTGTTACTTGTCCCCTGGGATGAGATGGGTGCAGCATTGATTTATTTTACGGGCAATGACATTTTCAATCGGAGCATTCGGCTCTTGGCTAGTAAAAAGGGCATGAGGTTGAATCAAAGAGGATTATTCAAGGATGTCATGAGAGGACCTGGTCGGGTCAAAGTGACTGATGGGATATTGTTGGAGGGGCGTAATGAGAAGAGGATATTCGAAATTCTTGGAGTTCCATGGAGACCTCCTGAACATAGAATCTGCTAGCTTAGCTGCGTTTCCGTAAACGACGAAATCTAGTCAAGCCGCGCAACTCTAACTTTGTACGCTCATAGTTACGGTGCGGAGCTGGGAAAAGAAGTCTCCGTCGGAGGGAAGGTCAAGTTGTAGTCGTACCTCATCTCATCATTCAGTTGATAGTTTTCGCGTTCACGCGGGTGACAGAATTGGCGGCACATACAAACGCCGATTTCCTCACCAAAGGCTGAGACCCCCAAGCATAAATTTTCTGAGAACTCGGAAATAAAATAAAGTAAATTTATAGGTTTATTAAGCTAAGCTCTGGCAGCTTAAATATTAAAACTTAAGAATAAATTAGTTAGCGTAGGGAGAGGTATTTAAGGTCAAAGTTGGTGTTTTTGGTGAGAACGTTGCTCTATCTGTATGTGCCGTTAATTCTGTCACCCGCGTGGCGTTCCAAGCTCTGGTGGTGTTGGAGGTCTCGGAGCTCCAGGAGCATTATTTTAATGCTGGAACCTTGTCGTTGTGTACTATTTCGACGCCACATGCTGTTCTAGAACGCTAATGATCAGACCAGGCCAATCGGAGGCATTCGCCACGGGCGTTGCCCTGCTAAAAACGTGCTAGAAGTGGCTTGACCAGGACGCTTATTCCTTGTTTCCATCGAGCAATTTCCCATGATAATACCCCCACTTTCTCCCATCTCCTGGAACTCTTCTCGATCTTCACCAGCTTCTTCCTGTTGATAATATCTTTGTTGTTTCTTTGCGTTCTCCGTTACTGTCAGCTTTAGGATTCAGTGTGCGAATCACTTTGTTCAACCCGTTTTGGAGCTTTTCCCCTTATTTTTTTTTTTTCTAATGCATCTTACCCAGATCTCGCATCTATGTTTCATGTTGTTCGCCTAAATAATTTCCCCCGATTTCGATAGATCTCTTCCATCCCCCCGGCTCTGGAGCCCGGCGAAATCATCGTAATTGCAAACATGGGAAACGCTCAGTCTGGCGAGGCATGCAAGGAACCTAAATCCCTTCGGAAGACCAAGACCAATGAACAGAGCCCTGAGGTATCAGGCAAGGAGCATTCGACAACAGGGGTTATTGCTCCTACCACATTTGAAGGCTCGGCCGGTAGAGATCGTAGAAGCCAGCTAGTTCTACGACAGGCCATCAGGGCAGAATTATTGGCTCCAGAAAATGTACAAGCCATAAGGGCAGAATTGCTGGCTCCAGAAAATGTGCAAGTTTCCAACAATGAGGGTTTAAGCGGGGGATCGGAGAATAAGAGCATTGATATGCAGTCAGCCCTCTCATTTCTGCAGCAACTCAAGAAAACCGCTACACCGGAGGACCTCCGTGCACTTCGTAAGCACTCCAATTCAAGCCACTGACCACCGTTCTAATCAATCTTAGGCGATGCATTATCCGGTACTGCATCTTTCGTGCCTCATGGCACTCAAGATTCTAGGGAAGAAGTTTCTTGGGATGCAACACCTGAAAATGAGGCGCCACGCCGATTGGGCAGTTCCGACATGGGAAGACTTGTTGTAAGGAATGGAGCCGCGTCGCCTGCCACAACGCTCGACTCATTAGATATGTTGAGGAAAGACGGAGGACCTACAGCCTGGGCTGTCGACCGTTACATGGAATCATATATGGCTTCGCAGCCCGAAGAGCCTGAAGAATTGGACGGAGCCGAAGAATTTGCCTACTCGCAAATGGCTTCTCAGCCTGAAGGATATTTCGACACAGATCCTCAAGTCCAAGAAAGTTCTGCAATAGTATTCATAATGGAGGACCCTCAGCAGCCAGAACAAAGGCGAGACTCTCCAGAAACGGATTCAACTATTACAACCGATCACCCGCCATCCCCTGAACAGATCCTCACACCAAGCGATGGAAACTCAAGGCGTGCTCGAGACTCGGTAGGGCTGGCATCAGAGTACATCTCAGAAATCGGGTCACAGTCATCATTCTCGTCCTCACCAGTATTTTCATATGACATGTCTGGCTGGTCTTCTACAAGTTCTCTTCCCGCTTCATCGCATAATTCCGTGGCTCGGTCTTCACTCCGGTTTTCAGCCTTGAGTTCAGTCGGATCATTCGCCCGTTCCAATAGTTACCATCGTGGGCCGGAGAAGCCCGAGCGCTTTAACGATATTTCAATCCGATCCAGCTTAAACGAGATTTACGAGTTGGACGCCGCGTCAGATTCACAAAGGTCTATTGGAGTTGATAGTGTTAGTACTGTAGTGGTGCAGTCCTCAAATGTAGCTCAAGCGTTCGACTTCGGCCTCGAGTCGATACCTCCCCATCCTCCACTCAATACAGACTCAGGTTACTCATCCACCGCCGACACGCATAGAGTATCCGACGACGCTGCTTCCGAATTTGCACAGTCTTATTCTTCCAGTCGTAATCATTCCGTAGTTGACCTGTCCATCCCTGAAGAGGACGAAGACGATGAAAGGGTACCGCCGCTCAGCCGCAAGCTTAGCCAAAATATGCGCAAGGTCGAGAAGCTTTCTGGCGAGTCCCTCGAGTATCTCAATTACCCCATCATCGGAAATAAATCCCCTGTAAGGATGAGGAGCACGGCAAGCAAAGCCACGCAGAAGGTCAATATTCCACGAAACAACAGAAGCCAGCTCAAAATTGAGAAAATCACTGGCGAGTCCATCGAGAGTCTCAGCTACCCAGTAGTGGGAGTGACTCCTCAGATCCAGTATGATACTCGCATTACCCTTCCCCTCGATAGCCGTGGTTCTGCCGATTCCGTAGCAGCTGGCCAGATCACCGAATCTGAGAAGGGAGCGAAGGTGAAGCGCTCAAAATCATGGAAAAGATTGAAGAAGGAGATTGTACACAAGGCGCCGTCCGCCCCCGGCTTAAAAGCTGCTTCACGGTCTAACTCTCCGGAAAGAGGCTTATCTGAAATGGAGTCCACCACTGTATTTGAGGAGGGAGTGAAAGCGAAGCGATCGAAGTCATGGAAAAGATCGAAATCGGAGCCTACCCAAAAGTTGTCATCGGCCCGAGGCTCAAGATCTGGTTCGAGGGCCAATTCTCCAGAAAGAGACTTATCTGAGAAGGAGCCTGCCGCTGTAATTGAGGATGGCACGAAGTTAAAGCGATCGAAGTCATGGATAAGGTCGAAGAAGGAACCTCTAAAAACTGTGCCATCAGCCCCATGTTCAAGATCAGGCTCAAGATCCAATTCTCTGAAAAGAGGCTCATCTGTGAAGGAGCTTACGAAGCTACCAAAGCAGCGAAAGAAGCTTCAGAAAAGACGGTGGGAGTCAAAAGATCTTTCCGCAACCGTGCTTACTCAGTCTGTTGTTTCTATCCAGACTGTAGGCTCTCACTTCGAGAAGGGTCCCGACGATCGCGAGCAAGCGACCGTAGAATTAGACATCAGCGAATCCAAACAGCCTACTGCCACCAAGTCCAAGATGAGCTCTAAAAGAAGCAGCCTTGTAATGGACAGTCCCATATCCACCAGGACGGCCTCCGATCTGGATAGTCAATCCAAGTCTGGAACTCATGCACCAGCAGTCAAACGTCGGCCAAGCTTTTTCAGCCTCCGAGGACGCCCGAGAAATGTCGGTCCCAAAGACAATGATATCGAGTTGACCGACGTTGTGGCTGTAGGTGATTTGGGCACCCCTTATGATGTGGCCATGTCGGAGAGTAATCGCAAATCGCTCGAGCGGACAAGGTCTCGATCTGCAGGTCCTAGACATCCGCATCATTTCGTCAATCTTGCTAAGCCGCTATCTACCGAAAAACTCCCAACGCGGACCAGCCTTCCGCAACAAGCGGTGGCAGCCACAAGTGACAGTGTAAAGAGTCGAAATAATAGCGCTCGGAACAGTGGTACATTCTTGGTGACTCGGCGTAGTTCTGGTGGGCCGACTTTTGATCCTTTGACTGGAGAGCCTTCACCAGAGGGAACGCTTTCAAAGCGCGGGACTTTGGAGCTAGTCGCTGCAATGAATAAGAGCTTGCCCTCGCAGCTCCCTCCTGAGCTCACAGCAAGGCAATCAACCAATGTATTGGCGGCCATGCTCTCGCAATCATCGACGGAGTCCTCAGCATCACTCCCTCTAAGACTGGAAGAGGATATGCCCGCAGAACTCTCAGCCGAATCCCCCGCTGTGTATTTCAACGGCACCAGTTATTTCAGTCCTCCCCGTGCCAACCCCCCGGTCCTAGGTGTTCGGCCCTCCCCCTCCCCGGTCCCAGGTGCTCGACCCTCCTCCTCACCAGCAACGACAATCTTTTCCGCTTCCAAAACCCGTCCAGCTTTGATCTTCACGTCTGCGTCCCCATCCCCGCCACCTTCACCCTCTCGGCCAAAATCCGCCGGCAACCTCAGCGGTACTTGGCAACATCAACGCCGTTCATTCGCAACAGACAACAACCTGAGGCTTGAATCAAGTGCGGAATGGACAAAGCAGTCTGAGTTCTGGCGCGAGAGACTTAGAGAGATGAAACTGTTGGCGGCGCAAGCAGCTGCCGCCAAAACTGAACCTCTCCCTGAGTTCTTTTCTCCACAGATGCGGAGAGATGCGTCTAAACCGCAACTGTGGGATGGACAACCTGTCCCTCCCTTGCCAGTTACAACGATAAATGTTCGCTCGTCTAAGCGCTTGGTTCAAACACCGACCATGAATCCGCAGGCTTTCAACAGTGCCATGCCATGGCAGAAGCCGGGGAATGGACGGTATTATCCTCCGGTCCCGGCGCCTATGGTGTTGAAGAGCCAGCGTTAATCATTTGAAACTGCTGCTTTACATTTCCATTCAACCTACAGCCTAGATGACCTGGGTTATTTCTACTGCCTAGATGAGCTATCTATATTCGTCCTCACTTCTGGTAAAAAAAGAAAAAATTCTCTGTAATTAGTAGACCTAAACCATAAACGTAAACGTAAATTATATTATTATTATTAGCACGGAAAATTGTTCAATTCAAATCATTTTCTTTAGTCTCGAGATGCTTAACTTGACATGCGTTCCGTGACCAGAAACCCTCCAGAAGTTCCGAACGGGTTGGTTAACACATTAGGTTCTACACCATTTCCATTCGGGAGTTCTTGATGTACCCGTGACTTTTTTAACATTTTATGACAATTCGTCACCCTTGCTCACGGGTATATACTTCTTCCCATGAAATATATCAATAGATTTGGTATCAAACCCTACGATTTGAGGACAACAACTAGCCTCCACTACACAGTATCAAGATACTTGGCCTACTCAACTTATTTGAAAGACTCCAGTCGATTATGACCAACATGCAAGAAAGTATAAGCTTTCCCTAAAGCAATTTTACCTCCACAATAATGTTCCCTTCAAAATCATAACACTATTATCTGTAACTCTTTTATTACTATTGTCCTCTAACACAGTATCTGTTCCGAATCTTTAGCATTAAACTTTACTAAACTGAGAATCTAGCAAATATTTTTCCAAAGCTATTCGAGTGTCAACATTTAGCTTTCTAACCATTGGTTTTAGAGTAAGAACTTAGTAGATCTGAATTCCTCTGCAAAATCATGATAGGGACCAAAAATATGAAAGATATTTGACGTATCATAAATGCAATGTTAGCATTCACGACATGAGTGTGAGGCAATGAAGATTCACGTCTAACTATTAGGACATTGATAAGAATTACCAATTTTTTTTGCACTCCATTCCCGTTCCGAAATACAATCAAATTCTGTCCACAAAGGGTATCTAGGGTATTCATCAACATCAAGATCTATACATCACCACAAAAGAAAACCACACCAATTCCCCCCCAACTCCACAATCATGCTCAGTTACCAATTCCTGCCATCACGACATCACCCCCTCCCCACTCCCCCTCCATCCCTCATGACAATCTTCTTCTTCACAGCCCTCATCCCAGGCAACGTCCCCTCCCTCCCCACCCTCCGTCCCACTTCCTGCACCACGAACCCGACAAAATCCCTACTGATCCAATAGCTACTATGCGCACCCAACATGGTCAAATACTGGATCTCCAACGCACCACCCCCATACTTCAAAAAATAATCAATTTGTCCGTTGTCGTTTAGGAGGTACGCTCTCTTTTCGGCGATTTCTTCGCGCGTGAAGTTGTGGGTTTCGAGTTCGACATTTGAGGGGAGGCGGGTTACGTTTCGTTTGGTGGAGGAGGGGTAGTGGGATGAGGTAGAGGAAGAGGGGAGGTTGGAAGAGGATTGGGAGCGGGTGAAAGGGTTGGCGAACCAAGATGCTGTGCGACTGGGAACGAAGGCGGCTTTGAGGGTTGAGGCGTATGTTGCATCTACTGCGGCGTTGAGACGGTAGGCGACTGGGTCGTACGGGTTTACGATGTTGTATATATTGTCCACGGCGAGACAGCCGTAGGTGCCTTGCTCGCCAGCAACGCCGGGTGTATCGTCACCGTCTGCACCGGGTTTGTCTCTGTCTACTCGAGGTAGTAGTGTTGCTTTTTTGAGGAGGAGGAAGAATCCGGATGGACTGCCACAGACGAAAAGGGATTTCGTGTCGAAGATGAAGTGATCTTTTGGTAGTTCGGAGACTGGTGTTTTGGGTAAACCAAGATGGGACGATACGTGCGTGGGTTGGTGGCTCAGAATGTCGATTGCCATGACTGAGCCCAAGGAGTGTGCTATTATGTGTACACGGCCCCACTCGGCAAAACCGGGGTTATTGGCACACCAGAGGCGGT
This sequence comes from Tothia fuscella, assembly GCA_010583015.1. Classification (NCBI taxonomy): domain Eukaryota; kingdom Fungi; phylum Ascomycota; class Dothideomycetes; order Venturiales; family Cylindrosympodiaceae; genus Tothia; species Tothia fuscella. Next base: position 13,090 of record MU007034.1, on the reverse strand, counting down.
AGATTCTGTTCGCTTCTCCTGTGACTGCTGCAATCATCTTGGGGTTGTGCTCGCGTGACAGGTAATACGGGATGTCCAGCATGACATCTGACACAATATTTCGGACGCTAGGTAAAGTGTCTGGCGTGATATCTTTGAGCGTGTAGGAGTTGACTGATGGATCTTGTTCTTGATCTTCGGATTTGTAACCACCTTCTTCAAACGAAAGGGTCAAGCGCCAATTCACAGGTAAAATCATTATGCCGCCTAGATCTGGTCGTAAGTGCGCTTTCACGCTGTTAGTTCCCAATTCGACATTTGCTTCTCGGCGAAAAGCATTGATGGCGTGGGTAAAATGGTAGCTTTCGACGCGTTCCGAGAGCTTCTGGCCGATTCCGTGTATTACCAGCACGAGGTCTGTAACTTGTGGGCGCGACGAGCTCGACAATGTGGAGTCGTAAGCTGCTCTTACTTCGGGGGAAATTCCAGCTTGGGACGACGACACCCCGTCGTAAGCCTTGGCTGCTTCCGCCGTTTTCTTCTTGGGATACAACTTATCCCAAGCCTTCTGGTCGAATCCACGAACAACGCGGATGCCGACATTGTTTCCCTTGCGAATGTAGTTTGCCAACGGTCTTCGTCCGTAGTATACAGAGGGTTGCAGATTCGGCCGGAGTATATACGCATCTCGCTCGTTTGCATAAATGATACCCGAGCTGAGGTATTTCCGGGGGGTGCCATCGCGGCCATAAGGTGCAGCTCCAGCAGCCTTGTTGTCTGGGCCATCAGGTCCAACAGCCAGATCGATCAAATCTCCAGCATTGGCAGCCATTTCCACCCTCTCCTTTTCAGGGTCATGTTCTGGAACAGGCGGAGGTAGCATTTGTCCCATATTTTGACCTCTCGAAGTTCCAGGCCGGCTATTAGGTACATTCTTCGATCTTTCTGGCCATAGTTTGTGCAAGATTTTCATCTCGCCAGCTGCACCGACCTCGGTTGCGCTTTTCAGCTCGTCTTTCCATGTTTCTGACCAGGCTCTTAATTCGACGTAGCCTGCTTCAATCATGTTTGCTACGTCTACTTCTACTGGGAGCATGGTGTCTGCATAGAACCATGTCGCTCGAACGACGGAAGCTATATCGTTGACTGGTGACCAGTAGATCGGTTCCATCCTGTGCGTTGTTAGCTTAAATCAACTCCAGCAGAGTCAAGAGCCTCACTGTAAATCAGGTATGATAACTTCATGTAATCTTGACACGCCAACTGGCACTTTTGCTGAAGGTCCCGACGGTTTCGGGGCAACAGCCTCTGGTTCTCTCATCTCTTCCGGCGCGTTCGAATCTGCTATAAGCTCTCGATCGTCACCCCAGTTATAACTGTCCAGCTTTTGTGTGTTTGGTCTGACAGAATTACTCCTAGACCTTGTGGAAGAAGCGTATTCAGATCTGATAGGCGCACGAGCGAAGGGATTGCCAGTCACGGTAGAAGTATCCACAGCATTCAGACTAGAATCTGCAGGATCCAAAGCCCGAAGCGAACTGGGAACACTCCGAAGCTCTCCACTCTTATTGTCAACGGATCTTGCCTTCGCGCTCACGGACAAGAGTTCATTGGAAGGCATACGTGCCATAGGTCTATGTCGCGGACTTTCAGGTACTTGAGGACGATTTCTGGGACTTGGTGGTATACTCCTAACCCCCACAGACCCTACCGAGCCCACGAGTGACCTCCTCTTCGCTTCTGCAGCAGAGGTATTCGTGGCGCTCCCCCTCTTGCTCTCCGAAATGGCAGATGCATTACTCGATTGCCTGGACTGAGGACCCGCCAATGTTCCCCTTAGCTTAATTTTCTTCCGCCGTATATCCAGCCATTCCTTGTCTAACGTGGCGTTATCATAAGTTGAAAATGGCCTTGGTGGAACTCGATAAGCTGACGAGCCTGAAGACAACGGCGGGGGGACTGGAGATAATGGATCGTCGATGGCGAGGGAAGATGTGAAGAAGTATCGTACCGCGAGAGTAGGGGGAGGTTCAGATGCGTGTGCTGCTTCCCGTACATATCTGTTGTAGGAAGCCATTATGTGGTGTAGACAATCGGAGCCTAGCTCTCACTAGATTCCAAAACTTCTCTGCTACCTATTGCCAGCTTGAGTAGAAAATTCTGTGTTCACCGATTCCCATCATACCGCGATGTATATAGGAAAAAAGGTGTTTCCGCCATAATCTAGAGAGCATGAAAAACGTTGGAGATTTGCCTAAAATTATGTAAACTCTTTTCGCCGTAAAGCCCGAAGTTCGAGGTTGACAACAAACGCTGTGACGTCGATCTGCGTGTGGAACGCTAACCCGCTTACAGTAAATCATCCAGCCTACTACGTATTACACGGTAAGCATTTGCTTTCCCTTACTAGATCTCCATGTAGTTCATGGAACCTAACAGCCGCTTCATTTTTTAAACATCAATTAAAAGCCATAAAGCAGTATACACCTTCATATACACCTCAACCATGCCATCCTTAATCCAAATCGCCCTGGTCCTTGAATCAGCAGCCAACATCCTAGGCGCTACAGCATTCACTTTCTACCCTAATTACCTCCTCTCCAATGGTCTTTCTACCATCACCCCGAGCAAACTTTCCACCATCGTCCCCGCATCCTCAGAGACACTCCTCGCCGCACTGGGAACAATAGTCTATGCCCTCACAGTGCCGCTCTTGCTCTCCCTTCCCGATGGACCTCACGCCGCCGCAAAAAGAGCAATCACTTACCAGACTTTACTTGCCGGGGAGTTGTTTCTTACGCCATTGATGCTGGTGAAGGGTCTGAATGAGGGTGGAGGTGGATTTGGACGTACTACTATGTTGGTTGGGGCGGGGAATCTGGCGGCTATTACAATTTGGAGGCTATATGCTTTGTATGTCAAGCCGGAAATTCTTGCCAGTCAGAACGCTATTGAGGCTCGCAAGCGGCAATAAATTATGTGCAGGGTATGCACGGAGAAATGGCGAGGTGCAACTCTTCATAAATGAAGGACTTGTAAATGATGTAATGGTAATATTCTTTACTTATGAGCTGCAGCTGCTGCGAAAGACCAATTAGACCAAGTTTCCCAAAAAGGGAAGGGTCCACCATCCTGCTGGACTCACTACTCATAATCCTCACTCAATCGAGTTTTGACTACGCTACTTCCCTGAGAGACAAAATTGCGTGGAGCGGTAAATATACGAAATGCGCTTGGCACGTGATGTGCTGCAGACCGGGTGCAGTCAAACTTTGGCTTAAACTACCTAACCCCGCTTACTATTTATCAGTACAACGAAACCAGAAAGTCCGAAAGCAAGTCTGAATGTTCAAATAACCCGCAACTGTACGGCTGTCCTACAGTAATCCCTGTTTGTGATTTGAACAAAAGACGAAACACACAACCTGAATTGATCAGGCTGAAGAAACCAGTTGGAATTGATATATCTCTTTCGATAGAATTAGCACCATCCACGCAGTATCGAAAGTCGTTAAATCACCAATGTCAAAGTCAGGAACATCAAAGTGGAAACCATTCTCCTTTTCCAGATCGAGAAAGACTCCCAACCTACGCACAGAATATCTTCTTACCCCTGATATCAACACCAAATATCAGCCGAATGCAACACTACCACCGAATTCACCAATCCAATTCCCAGATCTCCCACTGAAGAAGCCGCAAGCCCCACCAACAGAATTCCATAATTTCGCAGACCTACCCCGAGAACTACGAGATCTAATATACACCTTCTACACCGGACCCCATCCGAAAATCCACATCGGTCCCGCATATTGGAAAGGCGCAAAACACATATTTCGCATAAAGCCCACCAACAACAACGGAAAACTGTACGGTATACGCACCAAGCATCGCCACCCTTTACTGTTCTGTAACAAGCAAATTAATGAAGAATACTTGGAAACAATCGTTCGGAATGGACATTTCTACTACATTCTCACGTCGTCCAATTTGCCGCAAATACTGAACGGGACATTTACTGAATCGCCGTTTTGGCGTGAAAGACTCACGGAATGTACACTCTGCATCAATTATAATAGAGCCGTCCATCGCGATCAGGGTTTCAATCTCTTCCGTAGAGCACAGGATTTCCAATCCCACGGCACAGTGAAGGGACTGTTCTCCCAGTGTCCGCATCTCAGGGTCCTGAAATGTAAAATCGTGTTTGAAGTGGATGATAGGTTCTCGGTTACGTGGATGAATATTATGTGTAATAATGTGGAATTCCTATATTTGTCTATTCCTTCTTTGAGAGAGTTGAGAATGGTTGTTTTGGGTGGGTATGCAGAGTGCATTAGGGGGGTTGGAGGAGATGTGGATGTAGTGAGGAAGGGGGGAGCGATTGTTAAGGTTGGGGGAGATGAGAGAGGGGCGTTGTTGTGGGGGGTTTGGGGGGATGGGTGTTATTGGGGCGAGAGGTGTAAAGGGTATGATTGGGAAGTTGATTTTGATGTTGATGAGGAGATTGAAGTGAAGCCTACGGATGGGAGTGAGAAGTTTATGTTTTGAGCTACTAGTGGCACTGAGGTATCTGAACATCTTTGGAGATGTAGCATTTGTAGGATATTCACGGAAAAATATCTGTTGTGAGCCCAGGTAACGAGAGCCAATGCCTCCCTCCAATTTTATGGGCTACCTTACACGTCTCTACTTCATGTCCTTACCCATCTCCTTTTCACTTCGTTCGCCACTAATTCCTTCCTTCCCTTTATCGTTCCGACAACTAGAGCCAACCTGCTCCATGATCTCTATTCATCACAATCTCACAACTTTTGAGACCACTCATACACCACACTCAATATACGTGAATCGTATTGGAGGCTGAGAGAACTTGAGCGAGCCAGTTACTTATCAAGGAGATCTTCACGATTCATCACACGCTGGCCGCACCCATCCTTAAAAATCTGAAACGTACAATAGCAAGGACGTAGGCATTACAAATTTCAAAACACTCAGCGCCAGACGCTTCAAGATCTTACCAGTCAAACATTGAGCGGCATCATCATCAGTCCTCTCAAGATGAACACCACGACAATTTCGTCGAATCATTCTACCTTTCGCTTCCTCAGCTTACCTCGAGAACTTCGCGATTTCGTCTACCATTACTACGCTACGTCTCACCCAGATATTCCAATCGGCCCCACTTACAGCAAGACTTTCAAAACAACCAAACCATACCTTCACAGCATATTCCTGGTCAACAAACAACTCAAACATGAGTACCTGCCTTGCCTACTCAAGGTCGCTACATTCTACTACGTAGTCGCTAGCTGGAACCTATCTCGCATCTGGAACTGCTACACCAGAAGCATATTCAAGATTTCACCACTACTCCAACAGCATATTAGAAAATGTACCGTTTACGTCAATTGCGATGATGAAGTGACGGCGCGATTCCACTTTTTCTGGGAAAGAAAGTGCAAATGGGAATCGACAGTGGAGAACCAAGACATAATCAAAGGAATTTTGCAAGACCTACCCAATCTCGAAGCCCTCCACTGCGAGATTGCGTGCGACGACCGATCCTCTTGCAGGTTGGACAGTAGAAAATTGATCAACCACAGTGAGAGCCTGCTTCGCTCAATCTCTGACAGTTTGAGAAAATGTACAATAGTTGCTTTTGGGGAGTTCGCCAAATACGTTAGAAATCGTTGGGAAGAGAAAGAGGTTGGAGAGGTGGAAGCTCCGAGATATCGACAGGCCTGGGAGTTTGAATGGAAGAACTGATATGATTTGAATGGGGTGACAAAACTAGCCATCGTGTAGTCAGAAGCAGCCGGGCTAAGCATCCGCACCTGGTCATATTTAACGACACTTTTGGAAAAAATGAAAAGAATGTCCTACCTGCTGGCCCCCTTTAGTTTGCCACGATTTGATTAGCTATGCCACTTTTGGCGGAGTTGTTGCGGTCAAATCCCTAATGCGAATGCCATATTTCATGCGCAGCTAATTGATATATAGACCATTCAAAGTATATCATCCCCTGTCTCCGTCTTCCAGTCTCTCCTGCCGAGAAGCAAGAGCTCCATCTCTCAATCCAGTCGGTCATGTTCGTCAGCAGTGAAGTATGAGACACAATCATGATATCCTTTTGTGTATTCCCCCTTCTGAACATTAGCTCTACAATTTTGCTTCTCGAAACCCGGTTTTCTGGAGCACTGTAATTGTTAGATAAGGACTGATAACGAAGTCATGCAGTACAGCAATGCAAAGTCCCTAATAGTGGAAAGGGAAAATCATTGTAAGAGAGAGGAAGTTTGATAATTAATGATTATCCTGCTATCAATATATGCCGCCTGTTTTCTGGCGTTGACGCAGAGGCTCTGAGCTCTGGCCGCCTCTCATCTTCCAATAAACAACAAATTATTCGAAAGCAAAATGTAAAGCCACCCCAAAACGTCAAAGGTGGCATATATCTCATGACCGCCCGCCTGCTTGCTTGCTTGCCTTGCCACTGATGCTAAATGCACAAACTACCCAATCCGAAATGCAGAGATAACCAACAACAATGCCTGAAACCACAACGAACAACAAAACAAGGGGGAATAGAATTAGAGAAAATGGCAATTTCCTATCAAGTAAAAATAAAGCCTCAACCACAACAGAAGTGGGTATAGAAAGGAAATGATGAGAAATCAACGCAACTTCGCTTCGTTTTGCCCATATCTTCTTGAAACATACTTTCCAAAAGGCATTTAAGTCTTTGGGAAAGAAGGTATTCATTGTCATCCACATTACGCACTATCATTGTTTGCTGGTGCTGTATACGTCTCAGCTGCGCGGAAAGGAAATAAGGAAGGAAAAGAGGAGAGTACCAAATATCGGTGATAAGGAAAAGGAAAGGCAAGGACGTAAGGCCTCCCAGATGTGGGCATGCACGGATTACAAATATGTACTGAGAAATGAACATGCGCAATGTTAGAGGATTGCGCGTGGAACACCGTGGGTGTTGGAGCGTGTGTTGAGAGTGGTGAGAGGCAGTATATCCGTATTCCAGAAACGGACGGCGAATGGGTAATCAGGTACGGTGGCGGTCTGACTCTCTCATGTTTGAGGAAGCGGGGCGAATGAGCAAGGCGAGAGAGGAAGTCGGTGATCTTAGACAGAAAATGCTGATTATTGGTAGCCTTGCCAATTAGGCTGCTGTGGGTGTTGTTGCTGGGGTTGCCCAGCAGCCCATCCTTGCATACCGGGTTGCGTGGTCGGAGCGCTCTGGTGTTGCATGTATTGTTGCGGAGCTGGGCTTTGCTGGTACATTTGTCGCTGAACGTTCTGGTAGTTGGCTTGGTTCATACCGCCCATGCCAGGATATGCCATCTGGTTCCCATGCAACGACCCTGTGCTAGAACTGTGATGAAGTTGAGGAGTAGCGTGGATAGGTGACTGCATGTGTGGACTCTGAGATGGCATGTGCTGCCCATACTGCATGGCTGGGTGTTGCTGTGCCATTGGTGATTGCTGGGGCTGTTGTGGTGGCCACATCTGATTTTGCTGGTAATATGCAGCTTGCGGGTTATGCTGCCCTTGCATTGCTATGCTGGGCGAACGATGCTGTTGCATTTGCTGGCCTGGAATGGGCTGATGTATCGAGCGAACGGGAGATTGCGCAACCATGCCTGGATGTTGTTGCTGACTGTAAGCTTGCGACTGCATCATTTGCGCCTGTCCCTGCTGTTGATGGGCCATCATGTTTTGCTGCCCGGCGATGCCAGAAGCAGTGCTCAATTGGGGCGATTGGAGGGCATGTGAGGATGTGATGGCATTCTCACTGCCTTGATCTGGTGAGGAAATTGCTGCTGGTTCATGCGGTCGCCTCCAAATGTCTTCAAGATATTGTTTACGGTTCGCCCGTTGAATTCCCAAGTTTCGGTTGAACTCTGCAGTCTGTTGTGATTGGCTCAAAATTTCCGTGCCGACCGTGGATTGAGTTCGATCTTGGTAGGCCTGTCCAGACATGTCTTGTCGCGGCCGTTGGACGTTGCTATAGTCTATCGGTCGCATGTCGTCGGATGGATTGATCATGGGCAGCGAAGCGAGCGAAGGAGGTTGAGGACCGCCGTCAATGTATTTAACAGCACCTTGTGGCATAGCTAAGCTTGAAACATTGCTGGCCTCGGCAGCAGCTTCAGCAAGACGTTGTTTCGCCGCACCAGGTCGTTTTTCTCCCGCAGCATCTTCCTCTGTGAATCCCTGTTTCCGAGCTTTGGCCTCCCAGTAGTCATCCCGGACGCGCCTTCCGTTTACAATCAACCTGCTTCCAAACTGGCGGAACATCGATCGCGCAGTCACAATCGCAATTTGACGCGATCTATAAGAGTACGGGAGAATTTCCTGCGCTATCAAATCGTCTTTTTCGGCCTGATTTGCAATGATTTTGTACAAAGAGCGATTTTTGTTGAAAAGGAGGTATGAATCTCGATATCCTAATACTCGCGCACACTCGGTAGCAAGCATAAACAGCTTGTCGCCCCTGTTGGGTACATAAAAGGTTCGACACTTGTATTCTTTGCCTTCCAAAGGTGCTCCATTAAGGGCAACTTTAGTCTCCCCAGCTTCATCATGTTCCCGCGGTATGTATTCGTCGCCCTCGGGATTGAGTTGGTCTGTTGTGTGGTCTCTTACTGTCGGAAGTGCTTTGAGAACCGCGGCTTTGGTCGGTGTTGATTTGCTGGGTGACGCTTGACTTGGTGAGGCCTGTGGTAATTGCTGCGACTGCAATTGAGGTGTTTGAGCGGATGGAGGTAGTGATCGTGTCACTGATATGGGACTCTCCCCAACCTTCTTTGGTGGTCGCCCTCGCTTCCGCGGTTTTGAATCGTCTGATGGTAGATTAGTTTAACGTACATTAACCCGTGGTGTAACCACCAAGTCAAACAAAAAACACACCTTCTTCTGGTTGATTGTAATTTGATCCGTCATGGCCTTCTGGCGAACGACTGCGTTTGGTACCCCGGGGACTCGATTGAGGCACATTTGATGGTGCGGAAGATAGCGCGGGCACTGGACGATGGCACGAGCAGTCAGCGCAGTCTCATAATATATCATCTAAAAGCGGATGTAACATTGTAAACTCTGTGGAAGGTTGCCAAACAGCTACACAGCTGGTACGCAGCAAAATCTGCGGCCAGCCGATGCGCGCGTTACCACCATTAATGGATCGTGAATGGTGAAAGAGCACGTACCCGATGTGTTAAGAGCAGCAGGATTAATAGTACCGGATGGGTCCATAATGTTTCCTCCTAGTCCACCGTTCAAGGATTGGTGAGGTTGCGACATCGAATACATTCCTGGCCACCAACACGGAGCACGATGAAGTGGAAGTTACAACGGGGCGGCGCGAGACGGTCCGTTGCGCAATGCAAAGGGCGCAAGTGAAGGTTGGTCGACGAGCGAAGCAATAAGAGAACGGGGAGTATCAACTGCTCATTGATTGGCTGGAGCGGCTCTAGATTGGTGTTGGGCGATGCTGCTCCCGGAAGATGAAGCTTCACAAGAATCGGCGGATCACCAGCGAACCCGGGAGGAAGTCGCACAAGGACGCGCCCTCCAGAGGCCAACGGGACCAAAGGTTGCTGCCGTCTGATGGGCTGCGATGATAGCGACTGGGCGCGGCGCGCGCAGTCGAGCGATAATATGCAAGAGTTCTGCACAGTGCAGGCGGTCCGGGCCTGCGCGTGTGTGTTAGTACATCAGATTAATGGTGCGCAAGACGTATGGTTGAAAGGGCCTGGGGGGGATTAAAGTTGAATGCAAGGAAGGGAGGGGTCGAGCTTACAGCAGTCGATGGTGGTTGATAGGCCGAATCTATCGAGTGGAGACTGAGGGCCGGACAAGTAGAAACAAGGTTACTATCCGCGATCTGAGGCGTTTGCAGCTTGTAATAATAGTGTAATATTCTAATGTAAATCAAGCGAACTTGCAGTAGGTTGCGACGACACGTGACGATGCAACCTAGATTGTTCTTCCGAGGTCTCCAACTACGAGGGCAGTCGTCCGGAAACAGAATTACGTCGCTCAAGAGCTGAAGTTTTAGCTCATACCAGAGTCGAAGTCGTGTACTATGAAAGCTGCTGATGGCGAGAGTCCGGAGCCTCCGATGAAAGGAGTCGCAAAGAGCCTCTTGCGGATGCTTTAGGATGGTTGTGCTAGTTAGGGCTTGACCGCGGTTAGGTGACCAATGAGAGGTAAATCAGCGCTTAGCTGCTCACTTCCCGAGCTGAACCGAGATCTTCCGTGCTTTCAAAACTCAAGGATCGTACAGCTCCACGCTCAATTGGTTACCAACGAGACGAGTTCGCAACGGAAAGCAACGGCAAGTGCGTGCTCTCATGAGCAAACAGCAGAGGATAGCCTGTCTTGGCGGTCGTCCGTTTTAGTCTCTCTCAGGCGGAGGGCGATCGAATTCGTGAAGGACAGCAATCGATGATTTAGGAAAGGTCAAGGTAGCTCTGACGCGCAGATGTGTGATTAAAATTCTGTAGTTGCGGTAATCGCTGCGGGATCGGTAATGCTAGGTGCAGGCACGGTTGCTTGAGGGCGGAGGCGAGATCTGGGGAAAGGGAGCTACAGTCATGGGATGGTGTAGGAGGGTTGAGGTGAGGGGTTTTTCGGTACAAACCGTGCTGGGATGGCCGCGTACAGAAAGATCTTACTCCAAAAGCGGGCTTTTAGAGGTCAGACATGCAACTTAAGACTCGACTTCTTTCTACAGCATCAGGCTACTTGACTATCTCCTCGGATTTTTATCCAAGCCAGTTCCATGATTAAGGCAAAGTAGCTCAATCTCCGCCACCACTCGCCGTCTGCATCGCTGATTAGCCGCGAGAGGAAGTTTCGCTTTCCCTTGCTGAAATCTTCAGCTCGTGCGCAATCTGCTTGCACTGCGCAGGCCATCGCGATCTAGTCACTAATAATCCATGTGGGCAAAGTTTGCTATCTGTAATAATTACAAGCTTCTCCATGCTGCTGGTGTGGCTTGCCCTTCCAAGGCGTCTTCCAGCCTAGCCCTTCTCATTCGATTTCGACCAGTCAATACATTGCATTCGGACAGGCCTGACCACCTGCTCCAGGATCATAAAGGAATGCTTGGAAAACAAGCAAATCCCACAAGAACTTTACTTCCTCATCATTCGTCGCCGACTTAGCGGGGCTACTCGGAGCATGGGATGATCTACGCGTCATTGCTTGGGTCCTTCTGGCGGCTGTGGTCGTCAAGGCTGACTATTCTGTCTTCACAAGGCCTCTTTGCGGGGCCCAAGAAGTTATTCATTTGTGCAACCAAGTTCGTTTAGGCTATGTCAAATGCTTAAGGCTAGCCAAAGGACACATTATCACGGAAAAGAACATGCAACCTAATCCGGGCATTTCTTCAAGCTTCAACATGGTATTTACAGTATGGGACTTTCAGTCAATGCCAAAGCAGGACCACCAACCAATAAAAGAGCCTAGCTCCCCGGAATGTCGGGTTCACCTTTCACACTTCGACTTCCTCTTTCAGCCTTCGGAACACAGCTGGTGTATGCGAAAGACAGATTTTATTCTCATTCTCTTCATCTGCTTTCCTCTTTTCCTTGCTCTTAACTCAGCCACAAGTGTGATCACCCAAAGCAAGTTTGTGCGGCAGCTCGCAGCCCTTGAATTGTTCACACTTAAGAGCACCCTGTAACTTCTGTGTAACCTTAGTGCCCTCCTGTCTCAAAATTGTCCTGCCTGTCATTCGATGCAAGGCCCCCTACACCAGCGGAAAGCCACAACGTCCCGCTGGTGTCCTTCTGCCTGTGCGGATCGATTCTTTGGCGCGAGTGGACGGCACCGTAGAGTTCAGTATCAGTTCGAATGAATCATGGGGGATCTGCGGCAGCCCTCGTGACCCGACAGGCTCGAGCAGAAGGGAAGGGTATACCTTGAAACTTGAGATCGAGATACGAGCTTCAGATTAATTGCTCGAGAACCGAATTATAGCAAGCGTGCACTGGCTTTAAATAGCCACTCATTGTGGAGGATTTGTTGTCCAGGCGCACCGTATAATACCTTCTGACATATTTTTCGCTTGTCAAAAGCACAGCATTTAAGAGGCAGAGATCACACTTTGGGCCTGTTCTTTTCACGAACGTCGATGAAATCCTGGATCATTGGTCATATGACAGGGTCGTTTGGCATGGAATCTTAACCGCTATATTGGTTTTTATTGCTTGCAATATTGAAGAATGACCTCTTTTCAGGATTGCAGGGTTCTTACAAACGAAACTCTCTATCAATCCAGCATCTAGTTCTGATTGGCACTACTTCAACAACTTCGACAAGCTATTACCTATCCCAGTGTGAAGTTTTACAGCCAAAGCACGAATAACTTTAACTATCGCCTGTTTTAGCAACCCTACTTGTGCATAAAAAAGGATGTAGTCCAGACCACCAGTAATCCTAATTCGGACTAGCAGATTTCATCAAACATCCCGATTTGTCCTTTTCAATATTCCTCTACAAAATCATTGGCAAGCGGCAATCATTGCAGTTGCCTGATCGTCGCGTTGTACGAGCCTAGCGGTGTGTAAGGTCCCGCCCGAACAAAGAGAATATATGCTTGTGGTTTGTGTATGCCAATGGTCAAACTGATGCACTTGAATCGCCGATTTGATTGGGTAAAGGTATTTATCTTTCTTGCAGTACGACCAGCCGGTTAAGAAGAGGTATGATGTCCTTGGAGTGCGCATGTGTGTCAGGAACGCAATTCTGTCTCTCCTCTCTGACCACTATACAATGCCTTGCAATCAGGGACTATGCGAAAATCGCGTATATGGGGATGGTGCCTTGCCAGGCCAAGCACAGGGTCTTAGCGAATTCACCGCGCTGAGAGCCTTGGCATCAAAACAACAACATCAATATACCTTCCTTTGATTATTATGGCACCATCAACGCCAGATAATAAGCCTAAAAGACGTGAATATGATACTATTAAACGGTCTCGATTCTTTGATGCATTTGATAATGCCCCCCCTGGTACCACTGCCGGCGAAATCTGCCGTATGCCCCAAATCAACATGCCACCTTCCACAGGGCGTACACTATTAAAGAT